>LPNX010146598.1:262284-282120 GCA_001517045.1 Pseudotsuga menziesii
TTATGAGTACTTTACTTGAAAATGACAATATTATTATTTTATGAGAAAGTGAATTGTGAGTACACCAGCGTAGATCCAAATCCTAGGCTCTATCAAGCGTCGAGATGGATCAAATCTCTCGAGGTGCAAACCTCTTCTTAGATATCCATTGATTTGATTCAAACCAAAAGACACATCTTTTATTTAAGGTCCACATATAATATTTTTATTATTAATATTTAATATTATTTATGGACAACATATAATATTTTTTTATTATTTTTTATTTTGTTAGGAACGAACATTGCATCATTTCCTCCTAAACAATCCATGGTTTTATTGTACATGGTTTAGGAGGGCCTTGCAAATGGTTTTAAGACCATGTGCAAGGCCTTCTAAACAACCATGGTGGACGGTGAACTGTTGCAGCAAATCCATACGAGGCCTAAACATGTTTTAAATCCAAGACTTTGAAGTGAAGTTTCTTGTCATCGTCAACAAGTTAACAGAATCAACAAATTTGATGAAAAATGGACATTGGAACCAAAAGCATCCTTCACATCATTAGATCTGAATCTCTTATGCATTGAGGAAGATTAGTTTACTAAGGAGCTTCATGGTGTAACAACCATGGGAAATCAAGGGAACAAAGACTATATTGAAGCTTGGTTTCAATCTGTCATCAGTTTGCAGCATCATTCCATACTTCACCAATTCTTGCCACTATCATGTCAAGGTGTTACACCGAAATCTTGCACTCTTGATCCATGTGTTAACCATTTGCCTAATCCCCAAATTTATCTCTGCTAAAGTTGACTGAGATTGAGATTTTCTTGCTTTTTTCCCTCTTTAGGAAGGTCGGCAGTCTTATCCATCATGCTAGGAGCACCGAAGGTTCTTTTTCCCTTCATGCTAGGTGCGTCGGCGCCGGTGCTCTGTCTCCCACTGCTAGGAGCGTCGACAGCGCTTTTTTCCTTTTTGGAAAGTGCGTCGGTCGTGTTTAGAGGGCAAAAAATCACCAAAAAATGAAGATTCAAGATCCTTCTCGAAGGTGGATGAGGTGTTGGTTTATCCCTATTATTTAGGTGAGGTGGAATTTCATTTACTACCCTATAGGGAAGATCCCTTAGACTTCTCCTCCTAATACTCAACCTATTCTATCTCTTTAGCCTTATAAATTAAACCCTCTCTCCATTTGGAAGGGAGGAAGGTCTATGGTACTTTTATGTTGGTGGAATTTCTAGGTGGCTTACTATCTTGCTTTTGAGGCTTGGCTTTGGCTTGGATTATTGGATGGAAGGTTGCAGCGTTAAGGCTAGGTTGTGATGTTCTCTCCTATGTAATTATATGTATCTCCTTCATTACATTAATATAGATCTCTTTCCATAAATGTTGTTCTGTTAATGATGTTTATAGCTTTCTTCCTTAACTGTTAGCTTAGATCGATTATATGTTTGGATATGCATATGTTGTTTGTTTGTTTCCACATGCTTTACAAGGTTTTGCAGCGATAGATCTAAAGATTCTGGATCTTGGATCAACAGAGAGAAGAGGATCTGCAAATATCAGGTAAGTGATCTATCTGTGTCTTTGCATTTCTAATTGATCTAGGAAAGTATATTGTATTTTGTATTTGATTTGTTCTAGATCCACTTGGACTAGGGAGATCTGGCTTGATTCTGATTGAGTAGATTTATCCGGTAACAAATTTTGGTGACCATACTGGGGACGTACATAGATATGATTTCTTTTGATTTTATTTCATATCTTTTTATTCAATCCTTTTACTAGCCTCTAGAGACCCTCCTTTCTTCGTATTTTTCCTTTGAAGAGTGGCTTGCATCTTCTTGATGCTCTTTGGATCACTATTAAACCTTTTTCCCTTCTTCCATAGGAGATCTTATTTTTATTCTGTTTTGTTTCTCCACCGGGATGCTTGGGCTATGTAGACAGAGCATCATTGTTTCCATTGTTTTACGTCGTAAGTGTTGACTGTATCGGCGCTCTTTGCCTTTGAAAAAAAAGCATCGTCGGCGCTTTTACACTGTATTGTAACTGCGTCACTACCCTCATAGGCGCTCTTATGTAGCCTTATAGGAGCGCTGGTCCCCTCGTAGGCACTTTTCTATAGTGTTATAGGACTGTCGGTCCCCTCATAGGCACTTTTTTGCAGTGTTATACAAGCATCGGTCCCCTCATAGGTGCTATGGTGCAGTGTTGAAAGCGCGCCGCCCTTCGAAACTCAGATTTTGGCTCAGATTTCCTTCATTTTTGGGTTTTTGTTTGATGGATTTTAGTTTTTAGGCTGCACGTGATAGTCATAGATACCCTAGATCTAGGATTATCTCTTCCTCCCCTCAGGCATTGAGTGTTTTGGTTGCATTTTGGTTGTTTTGGAGCAATTCTTGATTGTTTTGGAGTTGTTTGGGTGCTTGTCATATTCCTTCTGATTTCTGAATGAATGGAGTGTTGTAGGTGTTATCTTTTTCTATTTGTAGATCTGAGAAGAGAATTATCCTTTTCATTATTGTTCAGATTCATGTTTTTTGAATCGGACCCCCCTTGCTCGTGTATGAACTCACAAGTCTTTTCAAGAATTGTATTTGATGTTGATCATTAAAAGTTTCATAGTTTCCTTTGAATAGAACTTGGTTTTCTTATATCTCTGATTTCTGTCTTCTTTAACATAAAACTCTTTCCCTACCTTAGGTAGTTTTCATCGAAAGAGAAATGTGCATTGTCATGTAGCTAGGATTTGCATTCTTTTTACATTTCCTATCTACACATCATGCATCCACTTAACCGCTCAAAATAAAATTAACGCTAGATTAGGTTTAAAATCATTTAGTAACTGTGTGTAAGTTAGTGACGTGTTTGGGCGTCGTAAAACGTAGCAGCTATCATTAATTTTTCTGCACTACAACCCAGGACTCATGCGGTTCTTCCACGTACCGACGGTATATCGAATGGCCTTTCATGTACCCTTGAGGTATATAGAAAGGTACTTCACGTACTTGATTGTATATCAGAAGGCCCCTTGTGAACATTTTTGCATTAGACAACACTACTACCAATTTGAGCTCCCTCGTACCTAGCGTATATTGGGAGACCCTCTTAGGATTCATGCTACCAACTGAGTTATCCTTTTGGCCAATTCCTATGAGGTTCCTGACTTTTGATCCACTCCTATTCACATAGTTTGCTTGTGGATTTTAGATTTGAGTAGTCTTTGATCTTGTGTGGTGTTTCAGAGATTCTTAGAGAGTTCAGATATGGGAGACTCTCCCGGGACCACCAGTCAAGAGAACACTTTTCAGGGCATGTCTTTTGTTTCTCCCCTTTGTGGAGCTGTTGGTCCTCACTTCATGGCCACTTTGAACCTTCCCAGATTGACTATAGGATTACCTATATGGTTATTCTCCAATCTTGTCATAACAAATGCACCCTTTGTGTCAAATCCTGGTCCTTTACCGCATGAGCATCAACCTCATGTTAACCCTTCGTCTTCTTCCTCGGATTTCAAATCAACCTCCCTTTCTTCCTCTTCACCTGTTTAAAACTCTAATGTTAGTAAACGGACGGGTAAGAAGAAGAACACTAAGAAGAAGGTCATCGCTCCAACCTCTGACCTTCATGTTGGAAGCCCACCAGCCACTGGTCATCATGTTGGGGGTATTGATGTCCCTATTTTCGGTACCCGTAAAGCTAATTTCCCTTGTAGACTTTGCAAGGGTGATCACCTTCTCAAGGACTGTCTCGGTCTTTCCCTTGTCTCAGAAGTGTGGTCTAAACATCCTGTGTCGTCAATCGCTAATCATGATGTTGATTATGGCCCATCAACCAGTGACTCTTTGGTTAAGATTCGACAAGGAAAGGTCAAGTATCCTTGCTTTCTATGTAAGGATATGCATTGCACTTACCTTTGTCCTCGCATGGATGAATCCTCAAAGTTGTTGGAATATCTTACTGTTCTTCAGCAACAGCTTCCAACCGGTTATCGTAAGTTGTCTCTTGACATCCTACTGGTTGATCAAGTGGTCGATCCAAGTCCATCCTTGGTCGATCCCACTCTTCCATTGAAGAGTGAAGTTGAAGCGATCAATCCAAGTCCATCCTTGGTTGATCCCACTCTTCCTTTGAAGATTGAAGTTCAAGTGGTTGAGTCAATGTCATCTTTACCCAATCCCACGCTTTCATTAGAGAGTGTTGAGACTGAAGTAGTCCCTCCGACAGAGTCTTCGTCTTCTCCCTCTCTTCCAATTGAGAGTGAAAACCATCTTGCTGAAGTTTTCCTAGTTAGTTCTGATTGTTATATGCAAGAGGAAATTTTGACTCTTTCGACAGAACCCACTCCAAGTAGTGAGGTTATTTCCTTTGAGTGGAGTAACCTAATAGAATCTCGTCTTCATTTGAGTGTTCCTTTCCAGATAGTTGTACGAGTTACTGCTAAGAGTATACTTCACACTATCGTTGATGAAGGGGCTTCTGTTAGCATTCTATCCTCTATTGCTTAGCAAGCCATAGGTTCTCCTCCGCTTGTGCCAGCAACCGATCAGATTCTGGCTTTTAATTGAAGACCCACAGTGCCTTTAGGGATCCTTCCTCAGTTTCCTATTACTTTGGAAGGAAAAACTGTTGGTATCGATGTTATGGTAGTCCAAGGACCCTTATATTTCAATCTGCTCCTTGGGCGTGATTATGTTTATGCTATGAAAGTTGTATTGTCCACACTCTTTCGAGTGATGTATTTTCCCCATGATGGGAATATTGTGACTGTTGATTTGTTTTCCTTCGTTAAACCTGATTATCGTGTGACTCCTAGTCATCAGAATTCCCTGAATGTACTGCATGTTCTTTTGGTTACTTCCCCTTCTAGTTAGCTTCTTCCCATCATAGGTAAAATGGGGGCATGGGTCCAACCTCTAGAACTCATACTGGAGTTAAGTTGCTAGCTTCTTATGTAAGGGGGTAACCCACCAACCTCTGGACATCATGTTGGCTTAGAACAGATACTTTGTGAGCATAGTTCTTGTCCTGTGTCAAGCTCGTTAAAAAATGAAATAGGCACCCGTGAGCAAAGTTCCCATTCTATGTCAAGCTTGTTAAAAAATGAAATAGATGTCTATGAGCATAGTTCTTATCCTGTGTCAAGATCGTTAAAAAATGAAACAGACATTATGAGCATGGTTCGCTTTTCTGTGTCAAGCTCATTAAAAAATAAATCAGAGTCTGGTGAGCATAGTTCCCATTCTGTGTCAAGCTCATTAAAAAATGAATTAGATGTTGTGAGCATAGTTCCCTTTCTGTGTCAAGCTCGTTAAAAAATGAAACGGATTTCCTCAAGCATAGTTACTTTCTGTTTCAAGCTTGTGTAAAAATGAAACAGGTCCCCACAAGCATAGTTATGTTTTGTTTCAAGCTTGTCTAAAAATGAAACAGACCACTTTGAGCAGTGTTTATCCTTGGTTTCTAGCTCGCTAAAAAATAAAACTGACCTTGAGCAGAGTTCCTTTTTCGTGTCAAGCTCGTTAAAAAATGAAACGGATTCTTCCATTGTGTCAAGACTCAATGAATCTTGGGGGGCATGTACCCTATCCCTTTATTAGTGCTTAGTTACTTGATAGTTATACTGGGGGCAAGTACCAACCACTGGATTTCATGTTGGGAAATCACCCGTCAATGGGAGTCATTTTGAGCATAGTTTCTTTAGTTTCGAGCTCGCTAAACAATGAAACGACCCTTTTGAGCATTGTTAATTTTCTATTTCAATATCGTTAAAAAATGAAGTAGGTTTCCTTAAGCATAGTTTACCTTTTGGTTTCAAGCTTGCATAAAATTCAAACCATGTTTTGAGCATAGTTCTCATTCTGTTTCAAGCTCGTTAAACAATGAAGCAGATACCTTAAGATTCTTTCAACTGATCTTCGAGCTCGTTAAAAACAGTAAGATGGTGTTGAGCTTACTTTTCATTTTTTCATGCTCTGGTTAAAACATGAAAACTGGTTTGAGCTTACTTTATCGTTTTTTCGTGCTCTAGATTCAAACATGAAAAAGGTTCCCAGTGCCTTTTATACCTTAGGCGTGCTTGTTAAAAACTCAGTGAATAGGTATCGAGTATAGTTTTATTGTTTTTCAGACTCGTTAAAATTGGATTATGAAAAAAGAACTCGTTCCAGAGTTATATTTAAGCTCTTTTCAATCCCCTTAAAAACACAAAAAGATTGCCAAGCGAACTTGTTACGTTCACACTTGTAAAAGTATCAAAACGGTCGACTAATCAGTGGTAGGTTATCTCTTTTTTCAGACCAACAAGCCTAATTTATGAAAAAGGACCCTTTTGGAGTCTTCTTAGTCATTTCATACTCCCTAAACATGAAACAACAAATGAGTTTGCTTTCATTGGACTCGTAAAATCAAATGATGAAGGACCCTTTTTGGGAATGAACCCATCCTTTCTCAGGTTCATAAAACATATGAGATTGGACTCGTCCGAAGGATGAGATATATTGAGCATTTGTTACCCTTTTCCAGTTCGTTAAAAAGAAAAGAGGCACTCATCAATCATGATGGGGAAATTAAGGAAAGAGTTTGTATTTTGTTATGGCAGTACGTAGTCACTCTTAAACATGGCACGCACTTTCATATGCATTTCAGTACTTGGGTAATCTGTTTGTCATCATGTCCTACTAATTCCTAGAGTTTTCTTACTCCTTTGAGTTGTCGAAGAATACTCTCACCGTCAAGTTGAATTGGGGGATTGGTATCATTCTTGTGTCAATAGTGCCAAGTCATGCCATGCCCATGTTCAAGAGAAGTTTGGTCATTTATCCACTGTCTGCAGTTAGTTTACCTTCTATCATGTTGGAAATATCTGAGTCAGTCTCGTATGCCACTCTGTTGTCCGATTTACTCCAAAACATCTATGATCATGTTTCATGTCGATGATCGGGGATTCATCATGGCCCTCCTTCGACGAGTCTATTCCTCTCAACTTCAACTCCTTGTCCAAGAATTAGACTTAGAAACCAAGTCAAGTACCTTGAGCCTGCATGCCTTAATTGTAGGTTACCTCGCTTTCAACATGAGTTTACATCATTGGCTCTTGATTGAAATATCTCATCAAATTTTCAACTCCAAGTCCTTTATTCACATTCGACGGTATGTACTGTGATACCTTAGGAATCATTGACATCAATGGTGATTTCCTTCGCACTTGTTAACAGTTTACATTAATGACTGGTAATCAAGTGGTTTCTACCATGTTCGACGTCAAGACATTGTAATCACATGGTTAGATTCGTATCATTGCGAGTTCGGCTTGAAGACCCTGGGTTGTCAGACATCTTCACCCAGGTTGCGATGGAGATTATTTTGAGTCATATTACATGGATCTACTTTTGTATTGGTCGTGCTTGTGTTATCATCGTATCATGGATCTGCACTTGTGTCTAGTAGCCATGATTGTGTTCAGTCAGTCTCTATTACCATGGATCTGCATTGTATTGGTCGACAACCATGTTATGAGTTATATGAGATTTGAGTCAGTGGTACTGCAGTAGCTTCCAACCAACATCCTTGCCTTAGATTTCTTTTTACAAAACATTCACCTATCGCATTCCTCTAACTTCATGCTTTGGGGGGCATTCTGTTACACCGAAATCTTGCACTCTTGATCCATGTGTTAACCATTTTCCTAATCCCCAAATTTATCTCTGCTAAAGTTGACTGAGATTGAGATTTTCCTGCTTTTTCCCCTCTTTAGGAAGGTCAGTGCTCTTATCCTTCATGCTAGGAGCACCAAAGGTGCTTTTTCCCTTCATGCTAGGTGCACCAACGCTCTATCTCCCACTGCTAGGAGCGTCGATGGCACTTTTTCCCTTTTTGGAAAGTGTGTCGGTCGTGTTTAGAGGGAAAAAAATGAAGATTCGAGATCCTTCTCAAAGGTGGATGAGGTGTTGGTTTATTCCTATTATTTAGGTGAGGTGGCATTTCATTTACTACCCTATAGGAAATATCCCTTATACTTCTCCTCCTAATCCTCAACCTATTCTATCCCTTTATCCTTATAAATTAAACCCTCTCTCCATTTGGAAGGGAAGAAGGTCTATGGTACTTTTATGCTGGTGGAATTTCTAGGTGGCTTACTATCTTGCTTTTGAGGCTTGGCTTTGGCTTGGATTGTTGAATGGAAGGTTGCAGCGTTAAGGCTAGGTTGTGATGTTCTCTCCTATGTAATTCTATGTATCTCCTTGATTACATTAATACATATCTCTTTCCATAAATGTTATTGTGTTAATGATGTTTATATCTTTCTTCCTTAGCTGTTAGCTTAGATCGATTATATGTTTGGATACGCATATGTTTTTTGTTTGTTTCCACATGCTTTACAGGGTTTTGCAGCTATAGATCTAAATATTCTGGAGCTTGGATCAACAGAGAGAAGAGGATCTGCGAATATCAGGTAAGTGATCTATCTATGTCTTTGAATTTCTGATTGATATAGGAAAGTAGATTGTATTATGTATTTGATTTGTTCTAGATCCACTTGGACTAGGGAGATATGTCTTGATTCCGATTGAGTAGATTTATCCAATAACACAAGGGAAGTTGATCTCTCATATCCTAGCATTCATAAAGTTATATTTTTCTGTTGGGAGTATGAGCATAGTTAGGTCACTTCTTTGAAAGTGGCTCCATTGGAAATATGCATACACTTGAACAATTTTTATATTTCCAAGTAGAATAGGGTAAGATAGAATAATAGAATAAAATCATGCTTTTGTTTTTTAGTTTTTAATTTTTGAATAAGTATGCTCTCGTCCTGCACCTTGTTGCGATCTGGAAGATCAGAAAGTAGAAAGATAAGGAATGGGTATGAGATGTTTTCAGGAATGATTTGAAATTGTTGACTATTTGAACAAAATGCTTAAATCATTTTTGTCTTCAATGTTCAAAATTTAATTTGTCTCTATTTGTTATAATAATAATAATAAAAAACTTTCATGAAAACAAAATTACAATAATTAGGGAAGGTGAATGAAGGATCCATAGGAAAATGAACCAACAATTATGGAACCCTTCAATCTTGAACTTGGGCATGAATTTGTTAGTTGCAGCACGCTGTTACAATGTTGCAGATTACAGTGAGGTGCAACACCCAGCTGTGAATGTCAGCTGTAACAGTGAGTTACAACACCCAATTGTGACTGTCCTGTAGGTGAAAATTTATGAGTTTGAAATACGTGTGTGTTGCACATCATTGTTTGTACTTAGTTTTCGTTTATATATAACACATCCATAAAAATACACATGTTTTATTTCAGCATTATATCATTTTTAAGAGTTGCAGCTACGGTTGCAACAAACCGCACTTAAGTCAATCTAGGTGCTCAATGCTTGAAATTTTTGGTATGGGTGTGTGTTATATTTAAATTTACATCATTAAAAATATTCACACCTATTCTGGTCGCTTTCTGGGAGCCATATTTGATTTATTGGATTTATGTGACATTTTGGCTTGAAATTTTTATTGAAACGCAGTCGGGATAGTCCATTTTTGGGAGACCAAATGGACTTATTTTTGAAACCTATTTACATACCAAGTATCCCTTTGAATCTAGTTTCCAAACAATTTTAACTTTTTATATTAGTCATCAAACGAAAAATTTATGGTCAAAATACTAACGGGGTGTCAAGCAGGCAACTTAGGAACAGAGCTGGGACAGTCACTTTTTCGATGTCTTATTGGAAATATATTGAAAACCTGTTTCATTGGTATATTCCTCTATGAATATATTTTACAACACAATTTGAATCACTCCATTCCGATATCGTATGCAAATTTTATGACCAAAATACCGACTACCTATCACAAATCAGCATTCCTAAAACTATGTTTCCTAGACTGTTCATTGGCCTATTTGACCCATCAAATCTTACTGGATTCAAAACCTGTTTCTTTTATATATCCCTACATGAATCTACTTTCATATCCAATTGGAATTGCATCAATCTGTTATCAAACGAAAATGTTAAGCCTAAAACCGTGACTATTGGTCTAGTCCAGAATTCGAAAAACACCTTGTCATGAAAGTTGTTACTGAGTAATTTTGAATATATTTACATAGAATTTTAAAAACTTGTTTCTAAGGGACATATACCTATAAATTTACTTTCATCTGGCTTTTTAATCACTCAAATCGGATGAGGAACGAATAATTTATGATCGAAACACAGCTAGTGAGTTTAATTTGTCATTGTTCTCCCATAGATATAAATTGAATTTGCTTCATTCATTTTTTTATTGAATTTGTTTTATAAGTAATTTCTTGTTATTTTTTTCATAAGTGTTGGGTTAAGAGAGACCAATCACCTCTCTTCTTCCATCATCTCATGTTTTATTACATGCAAGTGCTAGGTTTTTGCAGGTCCTTGGAAGAAGAAGGTCAATGCATGCACGAGTGACTCTTGAAGACTTTTTTCTCAATTTGCAAATGGATTGAGAACATAAAATGGATATATTAATGTAAAAACCATATAGATACCAATGTTTCCACATTCGAGTACCATTGCTACATGCCAAGAATCCTTTTAAGACGACATCAAGCTCATCACACTTGTCATACCAATTGCTACCAAAAGAAACCTCTCAAGAAGCCAATTGTGCTATGGTGGATTCATTCACCCTCCTCATTTCAAAACCCTAAAAATCCATTCATGTCAAAGTCTCATTTTCGACTACTTATGTAGTCAACCTTAACCTTTTTATTTTTCCATCACTACTACATCACGACTTCACATATACTTTCCACTTCTGAGTTTCATGTTGGTTCTATTTTTCACTATGATTCTTCACAATCATTTATTTTGTACTTGTATTAGATGATGTGGAATTCATTAAGGTCCAAATTCCAATGATCTTGTCACATCGACTCCAACACATCATCTGGGATTGAGATTAGAGTTTTATAGTTCCCTGTGATCTGCATGAATCAATGGCAGATTTCCTTGTTGTTAATCATGGATATTCATTAATGCCTCTTGATTGAGAAATCTTGGAGGTGACTCGACTCCAGCACATTCATTCATACCTGTCAAGATGCACTAAGGTACTTTACAGATCACTATCATGAAAGGTGAGTTGCTTCACATTGGTTAATGGCATACATTAATGGTTAATAATCCAATGACTTATTTCCATGCTCGACTTCAACACATTCATTCGCATGGTAAGAATTGTACCTCGATTTTGTAGCAGCTGAAAATTATATGATCTAATGGTTTTAACAGTAACTTACAGCATCATTTGTTTCGGTAGTTTTGCAATTCCTTTCCATTTAATTCATTCCAGCAATTGATTTTCAGAATAAGAAAAGAATCTTTCTGCTTTTGTAGTAGAATTCCTCCTCATAATTTGTCTCGGTAGTTAGTCTTACATGCAACCAACACAACATCATTTCATATCAGATTCAGCCTCATTCAGTTTTAGCTCTCAGCTACATCTCTCTCTTAGCAACAGTTTGGCCTACATTAGCTCCAACAGACATCAGCCCATCCATGCCAACCAAGGCTTTCACAGAGGTGAAACTTGAGGTAAAATAACATGAGTTTTTTATTTATTAAAGATTTAGGAATATGCCATGAAAACCATTAAGCATTATCCATTTCATTTCTTTACTTTGTGTCATTTTTCAAGGGTATCAAAAGTCTTCAGTTTGTGGGGGAAACACATTTCCATATTTGTCCATCTATTCCCATCTTTTCCCAATCGATTCTAACACCTCATCATTCCACTTCATGCACACCCAAGTCAATTCCATTCCAACATCTCCTACATCCTAGCATGAGAAGGATCCTTACTGCTGCCACATAAAAACAAGCAGTAGGAAGCAAAGATGTGTTTTTGTTACTCCACAAGAACCAACAACCCAAGAAGCAGCTACTACACATGCCCAAGACCAAGATAATATTGCAAAAGAGGACCATGATGTCTCCCACAATACCATTCAACAAAAATCAAGGCACTTGATTGTACCAAGAAAGATAAAGGAATGGGCTACTCCTTGTAGAAAACCTACAGCAGTGACAAACTATTGTAGAAGCCATTTATTCAAGAACATGTTTTCATACAAGAGGGAGGAAGTCAAAGCCTCTATTTACAATCCTAAGGGAAGTTTTCATCAGTTGTCCAAATCAATGGTTGTAGATGATCTCATAACCATTGCAAAGAACTTTCCAAATACTGTGGATCATTAGTTTTAACTTGTGATTTCATAATTCATATTCAACTATCTATTTTGCTGCTAATCTTACAAAGAGAAAGCATTTTCAAGACAAATCAGGATCATCTTGTGTCATTCTTTTAACAGCAGAATACATACTTCAGGGATTATGATTCATGCAGTAGCTTGACCATTTATATAGATTTTTGGAGCAGCAATACACATACATTTTCTTTAGCAAGATTCATGCTTTGTTTTCAAATGAATGCCCAGTCTCTAAAAATAAATGAATCCTACAAAGGTCATCATCTTCAACAAAAATGTTGTTTACTTTTTCAGCAATGAATGAAGGCTATAGAATGCATATAACAAAGGAAGCACGTTGTAAGTTGATGTGCTAGTAACAAGTGTTTTTTTTCCTAAAAACAACAAGGAGGCCACATGAAGAATTGATCATGCACTTGGGATAAAGTTGATTTTGATTGCATGAGGACATGTTATTTCTTCAATTTGGGGGAGAAGTAGTTTTTGGCATTCTTTGTCTAATTTACTGTTAACCATTGTCTGCTAATGTGAATGCTTAGATCAATCTTGCAGACATACTTGTTTTTACTCATTCACATATTGCAAAAATGCAGAAATTGAAGTAAGCATATCTCCCAAACCATGAACTAGATTTTCATGAAACTTGGACAGGGAATGAATAACATCATGAAGAACAACTTTGGTAAGTTTCATCCTAACCCAATGCACGGTTTTTGAGAAAATAGCCATCATCACCTACAACCATTTTGCCTATATCTCGAGATTTGTGCATCAGATGAATTTGTGCTTTGGGGAGAAGAAGAATTATGTTAAGAGGAATATACTAACAAATTTTCAGAAAAAATATAAAAAAAAAAAACAAAAAACAAAAAAAAAAAACAAAAAGAAGAAGAAGTATTCGCGGATTTTTAAAAAACAACTATTATCACCTACATCCAANAAATCCGTGATGTGGGTATCTCTGATTTTTGGTGTGGAGATGCATTGGACTTGTAGAAACTTTCTTGCAAAATTTTAGTCGAACCCAGTTCATTGTTTGGTATAAAATGACCTCAAAATTTTTCTGTTTAAATGGTTGTGAGTCTGCTAAATGTTCCGCTAAAAAGGTAGTGACTCCGCTAAATTCTCAGTTAAAAAGGTTGACTCTGCTAAATTCCCCGCTAAAATGGTTGTGACTCCGTTAAATTTTCTGCTAAATTCTCCGCTAAAAAGTTGTGACCCCGCTAAATTTTTCGCCAAATTCTCCGCTAAAAAGGCTGTGACTCCGCTAAATTTTTTGCCATATTTGTCTTATACACCAGCTGCAAATTCCCCAATTCTGCCCACTTTTTCTATTCTCGCAGCTATGACTTCGCCATATTTGCCTTATATGCTAGCTGGGACTTCCCCAATTCTACCCATTTTTCCTATTCTCGCAGCTGTGACTTCGCCAAATTTTTCTTATACACCAGCTGTGACTTCCCCAATTATGCTCATTTTTCCTATTCTCACAACTGTGACTTCGCCAAATTTGTCTTATAAATCAGTTGTGACTCCGCCAAAATTTCCCATTTCGCAGCTGCAACTCTGCTAAACTTTCCATTTCTTCCGGCTGTAGTTGTGCCAATGGTAAAATGAAAGCAACAATTGAATGAGTCTTTCAAGTTTGGATGCTACACAGGTTTTGGGTTGCATAAGGACATGCAACAAGTTCAGTTTGGGGGAGATGTTGGGTCACAAATTTGTCCATATTTTCGTCACCTATCAACATATATTTCATCCCTCTTCTTCATATTATTATCCATTTATCATTCCATTTTCCATCCATTTGTTGTAACTGCCCGTAAAATACCATATTATTTCCATTGATGCTTTAGTGGTTAATCATGATTATTTTCCTTTATTTTAATGAATTGAAGATTATTATGCATATTTTTACTAATGATGGTTTATGGAGTGATTTTCCATATTACTGATGATGGTTTATGCAACACTCATGGTTCAAGCCTCCAGCTCATGATCAAACGGTCTTAACAAAAACTACATGCTAGAAAAGAACACCTTGATTCACGTCTTGATTTGCAAGCAGATGGAAAAGAATATCAAAAATCTGGGACATGGGTTTTGTGCATAACATCCTCAATTACCTGAATCCCGAGGAAATTTCCAAACAAAACTACGATTTAAGATATACATCTAGTTCTCTAAATATGTAATTCCCATATTTACTGTTGCGGCCGGTTTTCCAAATTAGCAAATTTGTTGAAACAGATCAAGTTGGGGATTTGGTTTCTCATTCTCCTAAGAGAATTTTATATATAAATATGTAATCAATCTCATGAGAAGGGGAGGAGGATATAACGCAATGTTATGCTGTAGAATTTGATCTAGACTCTATTGTAATGCTTTCGTTCTGAAAATACATGCTGGCAGATTCTTAATTCTAGAGTTGTAGACTTTCATTATGGAGATCCAGCTCTGCTCAGTGGAGGAAGGGCCCTCGTCCCTGAGCAGATGCTGGTAGTGTTGATTGTAAGTGTCTTGTTATGTATATTTTCTTATTATTTATTTCATGCTTTCATTCATTAGATTTATCATAGTTGTATGCTTTCATTCATTAGATTTGTCATAGTTATTTTCCTGTTGATTCGTTCAATAGATCGTTGGCCAACATAACACTTCTTTTAGATTCATGCAATTAGATCTTGCTTCATGAATAGTTGATTTTGTTTTAAGTAAGATTTACAGTGTGATTTTATGAATAGTCTTGAGGTTTGATTTATTTTCAAGAAGGTGTGATCTAGTTTATAATGAGTTTTGATTTCATACCAATAGATCAACAGTGTCAGGTAGAAATTGTGTTTGCATAGATATTGCGCGATAGCTTTGAAATAAAAGACTTCCACTGGTTGATAATTTATGTTTTGGAAGTTTAGTTGTTTATTTAATTAGACAATTAATCTGACCAATAGTGCACCCACTAATACACATGATGTCACTGATTATTTGTGAAGATTGAAATAGATTATGTTTTATAATCCATAACCTGAAGACTAATATGTAAATTTCCATGCTAAAAATATACACCTCCAATTGCATATGAAGATCTAGGGGAATGATCAAGTTCAATAAATCCAATATGAACTAAAAAGTATCATTATCTCACTGGTGCCAAGACCAATTACATCCATACAGAGTTTACTGGTAAACCATTCTCGCACATAAATCCCCATTAGTAATGAACCTATTTTACTTGGTATTGATCACTTACTGTCGATTCTCAGGCGCTCCAAATTAACAACCTCTGTCTACCTCAAATTTCTATCATCCTTACACTTATATGATCGGTGCTCCACCAATGCTATGTATTTAATGCCATAACAGTCAGAAAGCATGTGAGATAAATAACCTCATCCGGCCGCAAACTATGAAAATTTTAGGAGGGATTTCATTTATTCTCTTTCTTTCGCTTGCATGTGCGCACTACTATTCGTATATTCAAAATGCAAGTCGGTCTTTGAAATGGATTTAGGAATCCCAATTATTCTCAACGTTTCAATATTTCCAATTATGGATGCCTGTTGTATGGCATGCTTCACTAAAAGGGAAACCTCCTATCTAGCTTTGCATTAAACCATTTGTCACAATCCCCGGGCAACAAATATGAGTGTTGTGTATTGTTTTGACAAATAGTATTGTTAGTTGACTAGATTTTCTCAAGCAATGCATGAAACTTCTATCTTGACATTGCAAATATGGCCTTGTGCTTCATCTCTAAATATGCATAATTACCTGCGTAAGAGGAACTCTTGTGATTTTGAAAAGGCGAGTTCCTTGCCATCAACCTTATATGTGTCTTAGTTACCTTCAACTTCTCCTGATGGAGAACATGTCTCATGAACTTCAGAAAGACTTCTAAAACTTGAGCTATATTATTCATCCCTATTAGAATTGATACCCTTTTCATGGTATGGTTTAGATTTGAATTTCTCAATCTTCTTCAGAAAAAGGGCATTTTTTTAACATGTGCAACTACATCCACTTGTAGGATAGTGTGGGATAAATTAACAGGGCATGGAACCCTTGTATCCACTAAAGAAGGCTTGTGATCTCCATAAATGAGTACCAAACAATGGAGAACTTGCACAAAAATGCTTCTTGTTCGCAAGCAACACTAGCATCGTTGTGTTTTCTCCATCAAATTTACTCAATCCGGTATTCCTAGTCATGACTCCTTCGTTTAAACATAGTGACAGGTTCTATATTTGATAAATAAAAGTATCTCATGGATTTGAACATGAGATTTCTTATTTTCAACATTGCTTTCTAAATATTAATGCTTATACTTCCATGACAAATTATAATGCTTTCTTGCATTGATCTTTGGAATTTATAGCTCCAATATGTCATGAGCAGTGACCAGGGTAGTGACAGAGTCCCTTTTTAATTTTCCATGGTTTGTGCTTGTCCCATTTTCCATTCTCTATACCAGAATTTCATGTCTTTTGTACCTTAGTTGTACTTTTCCTAGTGTCCTTCCCTACTACCCACAATGCTTTTTGGTTTTAATATCATTAACAAACTGTGTATAGTTCTGAAAATTCTAAAAAAATTAACAACTGGAAGTTATAGGCATAGCAATTTAGAAAAATAAAAGGATGATTAGTATGACATCGAAAAAATTAGTGTTTCTTTACTTTGTTAACCACAACCAACAATCACTCTCCTAAACCCAAATCTGAAAACAAGGTACATGGAAAAATATATTTGTTCATTACGATTTTGGAAACCTTCAGCTTTTTTTGTTTTTCTCTCTCCTTGTTTCTTGTATGGGAAACCTCTAAACCCGGTTTCTCGTATCGTTCTCCTTTCTCATTCCATTTCACATTTCTCGTTTCTAGTAACACAATCTACAATACCACACACCACCCTTCTTTTCTTGTACACAACTTATTTGCTTTCATGCAAACTAAAATAGCACCACAATTCCTTCAACATAGTACTCCCTTATTTGACTTGGCCTTTGGTTTAACTCCCAACCCATGGGCTTCTCATATCTAATACCAATTGAAAGGGGTGGAAGCATGAATGGGCTATAACCCAAGAATTGTTTAACATCAAAAAGGAAATTAGAAACAATAATATTTTCATACGTGAATCGGAACTCCTTAAAGATAAAAACATGTATTCATTCCATATTTACTTCTTATCGAGAAACTATTACCTATAATACATAAAATTGGGATGTTGTTTTCCCAACTCCTATGATAGGCAAAGCACACCCTCTCTAGACTCTTCTACAACATGTGAAACCATGCCTACTCTAGAGACTTCTACGACAAGATTCTCCTTACATTGTTATTAGTTGCACGAATAGTTTATTCATACAAGTGAACATCTTACAAAATTGATTTGATATGATTTGAACAACAAAGGGAGGAATTAATTGCACCTGCCAACATCAAGGGAAAGAAATGGAAGTATTCGAGTCTGTTATTTCTCCTTTGTTATAGTATCTACTATCAACCCGTGCAAATCCTTCTAAATTGCTTGGTACTCAAACACATCGTGATGTTTTCCATAATAAGTGGCTTGCCAGAATACATGATGCAGTGTCATCTTGTTGTGCATTGATTATCTTGCTAAAGGATCATCCAACTAAATTAGTTACAATGGTGTCCATACGTGTATTGTAAAACTTGTTCATGCACAACTGGACAAATATGAGTGTTTTTGCAAAATAAGGTGGTGTACTAGTTTTAAAAATCCTTCTCACTTCAAACAATTCAAAGATGACTGTAAAAGTGACATTGCTTGTCAAATTTCTGTTCTCCAATTCCACTCTTCAAGAATACATGTCCCATGACCTTAACATGTAAAATACCTCTATTTAACGCAAGAATTGATAATTTAAATTGTAAGTCAAAGATCATGAATTTTATTTATTCAATTATTTTTTCGTACTTGATTTCATAAATGGTTTGTTGTGCATTTAAAACATCAAGCATCAACCATTATGGGTATTGATTTTTTTTGGATTATTTTAAGCGTTTCTTATTTAATAACTTGTATGTTGTAATTGTTAAAGTAATCCTACTATTTACTATGAGTATTGTGAAAGTTAAATAAAACTAAATTAATTAATTGTTTTGTTATTGTATCCACTTCGGATAGAGAATTTTAGGCCACTGCTATGAAGATGTTATGAAATAAATGAGCATACTTTTAAGTAACTCTTCAACACTTTCAGTCAACCCTGAAGCAATTGCTCATTGTATTCCACGCCTAGTTGGTGCATTGAAGGTTGGAATAGAACTAGCTCAGGAGGCATCCCTTGGGGTATTGTTTTTGTTAAAAGAAAATTTTATGGGAATCTTTTCTTGTTGAATATTTCAAAGTAGAAGCCATGGTTTCAGCAGAGGATATTCATATATTACAACTACTAATAAATAGAGAAATAATCTCAGAACCTTCATAATGTAATGTGAAATTAAGTTGAGATTTTTTTGTTGGTATTTGAACTCAATTTTCGGTGAAATTGGCCATTGATCCAACTCACACTCCGTTTCCATATCAAAGGTTTCAGTTGGAAGTTGGCATTCTAATTATTAATTAAATGAGTAGAGGGTTCTCAAAGAAGGTATATTTCCATCGAAAACATCAAAAGGATCTAGAAGCCTGGTGAAACTTATTTACCCATGACATTCTTGTTTCTCCCGAGGCAAGTGCATTCTTGCTTCTCCCGAGGCAAGTGCGGGAGGGTCATCCTTGTTTCTCCCGAGGAAAGTGCGGGAGGGTCATTCTTGCTTCACCCGAGGCGAGGCAAATGCGGGAGGATCATCCGATGAGAACATTGAACCTCCCTCATGCACTTGCCTCAAGAGAAGTGAGAAATCCCACGGTTAAATAAGCTAGACTCCTGCCGAGCTTTATCCACTCGACAGACTCATCTTTAAGATGAAATATATGTAGGGTTTTACTTGTGGGTATAACTAATTACTTTAAACCCTAACCAAGATCTACTCCTATGCAAGAAATTAAACTTAATGCACAGCGGAACTTAGAAATCAGGCTTAATGCACAGCGGAACTTACTTTCCATCTTCAAAGGCCGCAGACAGCTTCCAAGGTTCTGGGTTGATACGCTCCTGGTCTTGACTTGAGTTGTTGGCTCTCGAATCCTTCCAAGAACTTGCAATCCTTTTCTCCGGAGAGTATCCTGTCTTCAAATGGAGCAGACAATTTTTCTGGATGATTGCAAGCCTTGGAGACTCAGCCCTTTTATAGCAGTGCCAAAGAAAAAATTCTAATCCTAGGGTAGCTGAAATTTAGCTAATACTTGGGAAACAAGTCTGAAAAGAAATCTGGAATTTCCGATTTTTATAAAAATCTTGAAATCGGGAAACTTCAGAAAAAACTGAAATAAATCAGAATAAATTCTGATTTCCTTATTTAGCTCAAATTTATTACTGCTATTATTTTAATCAACTATAATCGGTCCATTAACAACTATAATTGATTAACATTATTCTATATGTATTTGTATCCAAATCCTTATTTAAATACGTATAATGCCATGACTTAATTAATCACATTGTTTGGCATATTTTAAT
>LPNX010146598.1:295277-336454 GCA_001517045.1 Pseudotsuga menziesii
CCAATAAACCCAAACATGTTGGATGTCGCATGCAGATAACAATTGTCATGTATGGCTTGCCAAGTGATTCCTACCCAACACTCTAGTTTCTGTTGTAGCCTTGTGACCTTTTTTTAGCTATGTCTCATTGTCACTCGAGAGACAGATGGTGATCTAACTTATAAACAGTTAGTGCTTTAATGGATAATGTTGCCATCTAAAATTCCTTGAGCCATAGGCCGAGAGCCAGATGTTTCTCTAACTTATAAAGAGTCACTGCTTTAATTTATAACGCTGCCATCTAAAATTTATTGGGGCTCTACGTTGTTATGAGAGCCATAGGCCAACCCATTATTGAATACATAATGAAAAATTGTGCAATTTGAGAAAGAAAATCGAAACTTTTTGAAAGCCACCATTAGCTCTGTTAATTGACAAGGAGATCGACAAGCAAAAACAACCGTCTAGGTAGAGGAGGAGACAATCTGGACCGTAGTTTCAAAACCTGATACAATCAATGTATATAAGTGTCACGTCCCCATGCCTCCGACCGGCAAAGAGGACGCGATCCGTGGAGTTAACCACCCGGGCTAAGAGCCCCATGAACATGTACAGGAATAAAATTTGCTAAACTGAATGCTGCCGGGAACGCATTATGGTAAAACATGCACAAATGCCATTGTATGACACACACAGATGCATTCATTTAACATACACAGCGGAAACATCATGCATTTAAGCAAGCATTCATTAAACATGTTCATCATTTTCATTAACAGGGAATAAGGTTGCAGAAGTAAAATGA
Organism: Pseudotsuga menziesii; assembly: GCA_001517045.1. Classification (NCBI taxonomy): domain Eukaryota; kingdom Viridiplantae; phylum Streptophyta; class Pinopsida; order Pinales; family Pinaceae; genus Pseudotsuga; species Pseudotsuga menziesii. The sequence continues at coordinate 296,062 of LPNX010146598.1, forward strand.
ACAAGATCACTTATCTTATGAAGAGGTCGATCTGCAACCAGCTACGTTGCTGCAACGTTCCACCCAACCATAGGCCAGCGTGCTCCCTAATCTCTCAGCAACGCTGCCACCCCCGAGCTGGGCATGATTCTCCAAGGAATGAGGGAACAACAGGCTTACACGTAGCCAAGGATACACAAAACACATAGCCAAGCCAACAGAGTTGGGTTTATCAGGCCATTAAGGAGCTGGAGAAGGCAAATTGCTAAGCTGGTGAGCTCGTTACAGAGCTAAGAACACCTACACCAGAACTATCCTGACCTCTAAGACACCCAAAACACACCCAACACAAGGAATCAGTCCCTTCTCTACTACACAGTCCCTCAGGCCCTGCATTCCCTTCCAGTGCTATTCAGGGGTGATGGGGAAGAAGGTCAACCCTCTAGCTCTGTCTGTGTGGTTTCCAGCCACCAGGTTTATCAAGCAAAACTAAGCCAACATCCCTGCTCCTCTCACAGTCCGAAGACCAACCATTGCACTCAGGCAATCAATCAGCTATTACAGCTAAACCAGGAAAAATGACTTCAAGGCGAATTTCAACAGGCCACTGAACGTATCAGTGCACACAATTTACAACATGGGGAGAATCAACAGTCCCAAAACGTCTCAGCATGCTCTGTGTGTGAAATGAACAGACTCCCATCCCCAAAATATAAAGAAAACCACAACATTCGCAATGCAAGAGAGACCACAGCCCCACACCAGATCGTGGATGAATGGCGGCAACCGTAATCTCACAGGAAGAGCAATGGTTCCGAATTTAACATTAAGACAACGGGAAAACAATTACATGACCATATCCGTCCATGAGACAGCTGAAAACGTGAATGGCCCTTCACAGCAATTCGTGGGTGAGAGAGAACGGCCCTCAGCTCGATGCTTCAGTCGAAAAACCAAGAAAATTCCTGTGCGTGAGAATGGTGGTCAGACAATGGTCCTGCGTGAGGATGAACAGCAATGGATAGGACGCGAATTGGAAGTGCGTGCCCACAGCAAGGTCGTGGGGAGAGTGGTATTGCTGCGTGAGTGATGGCAGTCGTTTTTCCAGCCATAGTGAAGTCAACCATGGTGGAGTGTGCGTGTGGGTGAGGACTAACAGTCCTGCCACCCCACTCCCAAGATCATAACTGCCTCAACCACCAGCAGCCTTTCTTAATGAAAGTGGTTGAAATAAAAACAAGGGAAGAAGACACATGGGTATTTTCCCTCATTGACCCAAGGTTGACAAATCCCCCACATCCTTATCCTTGAGAAAATCATGCCCTCTTCGATTTAGTTGCTGCGATCGTAGCTGGTCGGTTCATTTAATTAATTATAAATGCGTATTTACATGATGACCAACATATGCCGCACGCCCCGATATGCAATCGGTGACGAATTTAAATCCAAAATATAACATAGCTGATCAATGGTGGGGCCTTGGCCTTTGGCTCCACACCATGATCACTTACAATATATACATCATATACATCTAATGCAACGAGGTCAAAACCAGGACGTGACAATAAGTAGTAGAGAATTATATAGACTTGATTTGGTGAAGTTCCAACCATGGATGTGGGCATGTTCTGCCTTGCTACTGCAGTCGTCTATGGTCCTTTCAACGATCATTTGCTTATGTTTATTGATGTTGTGATGCTAAATGTTTTGGACCTTGTATAACCACTAAAAATCTAACAAATAAATGTTGCGATGACCATCTCAAATAAGTAATTTTCCATATTAATGGGAAAACAAATCCACAAATGGATGTAGTCTTGTAGGAATACCAAGAAACTATATCCGCAATGGATAGTAATCCTAACTAGGATCCTTATGGTTGAAGTTGCTCTCCATGATTGCACAAAAGCCATTGATCCTGCAATGTGCCAAGTGCCAAACTGTAGAACACAAGGAGTGATCGCTTCCAAGTTGAACAAAAAGAAAACATACTTTGCTCTCAACCCCCAATGGAAATATAAATATTAGAAAGAAAACACAAAATTGTAGTTTAGCATATTCATATATATATATAAGTTGTGAACTTTGAGTTGAATAAGAATCGACGTAAATATTTTCTAAATTATTAAAAAAAAGTACATTTAAAAATATTTATTTTTTATATAATCTTTATCAATTTGAAGTTAAAATGGATCACCACTCATTACAAATCAACGTTGCAATTTTCCATTGGAGGTAGCTTGGGTGATTGAGAGGATTGATTGTTTCCCTACCCACCCAAGTTCTATTCTTGTAAGTGACAGGTAGCTCTTGTTGATCCCCTTTATAATAAATGAGTTGATTATGTAATATGGTCATACCTTGATTCTCGTGTTGGAGTAACATGCGTTGGAATATATACTCGTGGAGTATCCCTCTAACAAATGGTGAACCACATTTCAAAAAAAATCAACATTACAAAATACCTATCCTATATTCATAAAAATCAATTTATTAAGTTTATTAAAAATCTTTTTTTTATAAATAAACATGTATAAATTATATTGTTAAAATTGAAATTTTAGAATAAATAGAAGCAATATAAGTACACACGAAGAGTTGTACTCATGTGTGAGGTTCCATGGACTAACTAAGTCTAAATACAACACAAAATTAATAATAATAAAATTACGCTTTCTTAAAAAGGAATGTCAATCCAAACACATAAAAAGGGAATTTTACTAACATAAAAGAACGAAATAGTGAACATTGTTTAAAATTTTTGTTTTAGAATATATATATATATTATATAACTCGATGCGTTAACTCAAGTGGTTTACAATTGTGGGTTGTGAGTAAAAGGTCTTGGGGTCAAATCCATGGGTTCCTATGCATAAATATATAAGGGCTTTACCTTATGTCCCCACTAGGTTAGGCTCCATAATCAAAGTAGGTGGGGTGCGGCCCCTTTAGGTGCACCCCCATGAATTCTTCTTGTGTACACACACACACACACTTGGGACATGTTTTTCATGGTGGATTTAAATAGTGATAGCAAAAATAAATTCCATTGATAAATTATTTACTAAATAGAGACATTTTGATTCATTGACAATAGTACAAGAGATTCAAAGATTAATGATGTTGATGATGATAGTGATGGCGGAAGCCTCCTCCCAAATTGTGTGACCTACATAGTACCACTTGCTTACAAAAGAAATAATTAAATACACAAACCCAAAGAAGCTCATTGTTGAGCAAGATGTTGGACATTTAAACTAGTGCCATAAGAAAATGATTTCACCATGTCCACCATTTAAAGAATGGTGTTGTAGCGAAAGAGGTGAAAGGCATTGTTATGGGGTGCTTGTTGCACACACAAGGGAGCTTGGGCATCCATTTTTAAACCATCCTTGGAAACACATTTAGTTGACATGGTACACTTGATTTAAAGGATATGCAATATAGTGTTAATGTTTAGATTGATAGAATCAAGACTTGATTGTTGAATCCGAAGATAAGACAAGTTCATTTGCTTAACATGTAATCTCTTAACAATACACTCGAATAGAAGTTTACAAGGTTTTGATGCAAAAGTGAAGGAGTTTGATGTTGCAGGGTCTAATGGGAAGGAGGGTTAGGTGCTAGAATATCTTCAAAAATGAAGGGAGTGGATTCTCTAGAAGGAAACAAATGGCAAGGAAAGCCATCTAGGACTAATCACATTCACAACAACCATTCGATCATGTCTTAAAACCCAACCAGCCACACTATTAGTTTGTAAACAAAAAAGGAAAAGTGTTACTCTACAATGCAAAACAAAAAAGTTGACAGAACAAATATATGCACCACAAAACGTAGGACTAATGGATTGCAAAAGGGAATCCAACACCTAAAAGAAAAGACCCACATGCTAAGAAGAGGAGGAAATTTCCCTAGATGGGATGTTAAGGAGGTATGATGGGCATGAGGGGAGGTGCATGTCCAAGACATAGATGGCAGTGATCATGGTGAGGCACATGTGTGACGAGGAGATGAGATACAAGGATGTTGAGGAAGTTATCCATCAAAGTATGCCTCCTTAATCAAGCATTGATATGCAACATCTTTTAACAAGATGAGATTTGACATGGTTCATAATAGCAGAGTGAGGCTTTATCATTGTGATCTTAATGAATAGTGACAACCAAAAGTGGAGCATTCATGGCTATAGATGGTTAGACTTCATATTTGTTGTTTTTTTTCTATTATATATCTGTTAGTTGATTCTTCTCATTGAAATCCAAGGGGAGTGATGGGATCGAGTCTGTTGGAATTGGGCATAAAACATTGGTCATCGAATTGTGAGCCTAGGTTAGAGGTTTGTGTGGACTCTACATTATGATAGAAAGATGGCTAGCAAAGAAAGAGGGAGAGTAGGGGAAACCCAACCATGAATTGCAATAAGCCAGGGCTAGAAGAGGTAAGGCTACCTCTTGTCCTAGGCCAAAACAATCAATGAACATGTTCCAACTCTTGATTATGGAAGTAAAAGAGGACTATAATAGTAGGCTCTCGAAAAATGTTAAGAAAGAGGTTGAAGAAAATGAAGCCAAGGCAAGAGAGTGTACGGGTATGACCTCCAACATTAAGGTGGATGAAGAAATGTTTTAGTGGGTACTTGACATAGGGTTTCTAAGAGTAGAGACAAGAAGTTTCTTGAGACTATTGACATATACTAACACATGAAGATTTTTATTTCCATGATTGTGGAAGCTAAAAACACTAACTATTCTAAAATTCTCAGTAAATTAGAAGATGGGGGCACTCAACAATCTAGAATTCTTAACAAATTAAATGAATTGGACAATAAGTATGAGAACCTAATAAATGTAATATTAAGATTAGACACAAGAAGCAAAGGACAAAAGTGAGAAGGAGGAACTAGTATCACAGAGAAAGAGGACTTGAGGGAGAATGGTAACAATGAAGCAAATAGATCAAGTAACAATGAAGCAAAATAAAGGAGGGGAACCCTCTCAATCTTCATTAATGTTGACTCTACCTCAACCTTCAAGGAATAGCCCTATCATTCCAAGATTTGTCTCACTTATGTTAGTTTATATGCCAAGCTAGCGTTATATATATATATATATTAAAATTCTTATTATCTATTATAATCTTTAAAAATAAAAACATTGATGTCTACTGCAACATGATACAAGAGAAAGAAATACATGCAATGTAATCATTACCCATCCACAATATTCAAATAAGCTCCTTATGCCATCACCGAATATATTTTTACCATAGGCAAGTGTGAACGTTATATACAGTTTTGTAAAGGTAAAGAGGGAGAATTTCTTTCTTTTGTCATTTACAATAAAAGGCAAAGAGCGAGAATCCCGTACATTATGTGATTGTTGTCTCCTTCCAACATCGTTTGCCCAATTGTGTGTTTTAGTGTTTTCATTTTTATTCATATGTAGTTATTTTACTTTTGTACTTTTTAAGTTAGTTTTTTCTTTTGGTGACTTATTTATCATTTCAAAAATGTGTTATTTGCTTCTTGGTTAGCAGGGACTCTATGAATGGCCTTGGCCTTGCTGTCATTCCGATTACTTTACACAAAAACCAAGATAAAATTAATGTGGCTATCCTAAGTTTCTTAAAAACAAAGTATTTGGTTGACCAATCAATGAACAACGATTTTACTACGTAATCAATATACATGCCACTTATCTTGCTACTTTTTTGTGAGCCAATCACTCAGTTTGTGGCGTTATTTGGCCTCATATCGAGGCCAAGTGTAATTTTCCGTAAAAAAACTTAAAGTAAACTGAGGATTGTGAACTACTTTTTCACGAAACCAACTATTTTGTTTATTTAATGTTTTGTTTTTTTAATGTGGATTATATAATTTTTAAAATATTAAGTGTATTATATGTTAGGCTGTTTTTTGGAAGATTTATTTATCTTTTATATAATATTTTTTTAAATGTAATATATAAAATTATAAAAAAATATGATACATAAAAGTAAGTAGAAATAATCATTGATAGTAGTAAAAAGTATATGTTTTTTATTATTCTTATTATTATTTATACATAGGTACATTAGCTATATCAAGGAGGGAGGGAAAAACTGATTTAATAAATATAGATATTCTGCAAGACAATAACCATTTTGTAAGTTGGAGGATCATTGCTTCTATGACTTCCTAATTAACATAATGATCATGGTGTATGGAGTTTTTTTTTAATGTGGTTCACGGCCCAAGAGCTCGCTATGTCTACGAATCCAAGCCAAAGGGCCCACCCAAAGGGGCCTCACCCTGTCGACATTACATCGATGCCTAACCCCGAAATACCCAGAGAATTGAACCTCAAACCTCAACCATATTACGTCTTGGTCTCGGAAGATCCAACCAACTAAGCTACCCCTCGAGGCTCTAGTGTATGGGGTCTTATTTACCATCATAGAGCAGTATGGATAATGTGGGATATTAGGGAAGGATATTTTATGGCGATAAAATCTATTTTCAAGACACCACAAGATTGACATATCTCATTGATGTTATTCATGTTTTGTTCACACACATACATGCACACATGAAACATAGAGGAGGGAGGGTAAGGCCAAGAAAGCAAGCATAATCACCTTGCAACAATTAACCATTGTGTTAGTATAGGGCACTACCTCTATAAACACACCTATTGGCCACAAAAGTATCATAGTATATGAGGGATTATACACTATTGGAAACTAACTCATCCTCAAAATTGGTGGATATGAGACATACTATTTTATAATTATAAAGTTATTTCAAGATACCAAAAAATATGCATAGCCAATTAATATTATTATTTTTATAAGAATAATGTACAAATGAAATTAAATATACTTAAAGGCCAAAATCATAACCTATAGGTTAAACTTTGTCTTAATCAAAAGATCAATCACATTATAATTTTGTACTTGTTAAAATAAAACAAATTTTATTATCATTCAAAATAATTTTATCCTACACATTTTAATACAATTTTCTTATAGTTTTGAATAGTTCACTTAGTATTCATTACACGAGTGATGGTCACACAGGTGAAGAAGTCACATTGGGACAGGAGAATTGAATCTCATAGCATCAATCATCACCTTCAAGGCTTACATCTCATAACCAAGAAGTGGATTGAGGCATTTATGGAAGGATGGTACAAATGAGATTGAGGATTGATACAAATGCATTGAACGATACATATAACATATACTATAGGGATTGACACATAGGAATGACTTCAACTATCGAGGGAATCAATTGCATCCATGTTATGTACAATATGCATTATACCTAGGTGCATCAAGGTTTCAAAGACAGGGTGATATGCTTTCTCTATATTAGAGAGATCATTGTGCCCACCTTAAGTTAGCAATAGTTGAGTGTCTCTTTATGCCTCCTACTCCTCCCTTAGTTAGCTAGCAAACAATTAGTATCCATTTCAATTTATTTCCCTGTTATCCCTCCTGAGTTAGTGGGAACTAAGCTATAACAGGAATATATGCATAGCAGGGATAAGCGGGTAGGATAGAAGGAGAAAGCCTTTCTTTGCTATAGCTTGAAAGAGGAGGAATGGAAAGATCCCTCGCTATAATAAGTTGGAAAAAATTATCGAATAATTACATTAGATTTTCTTGTCTTGTTACTGAGTGCAAGTCTTGAAGGCGATGATTGATGTTGTGTGATTCATTTCACTAGTCTCAACCCACTTTCCTTTTCCTTTTCCTATTCCTAGTTTCATTTTCCTATTCTTTCCACCAAATAATCTTGAGATTCTTCTTTTTTTATTAAAAAGATAAATAAAAATAAAAAATTATTTAGATAGGTAACAAAATTCTCACTAATTATAAGCTTAAAGTCTCTTATCACATGTACATTGTTTAGACCTTTGTCTTTATCACTCTCTTCATAATTAAAAAGAGAACATACCATTATACTATGTTATTTGATCTCTCTCCTACAACTGCTTTAACGATGATTGCATCATATCCTACAACTGCTTTAACAATGATTGCATCATCGTTTCTTAAAAATACGTTGTCCTATTCCATGAACATCGAGATCGCCTTGACAAGCCCCTTTAACAAACCCCACATTTTTTTTAATGTATATAGAGAGATTTAAAGATTATTTCTGTCTTTTCTTTCCATGAATGCCATATCCGGATATTGTATTTTAAAATATATTGTCTCTTCAAAATATAGTACGACTTGCTCCACAAAAACTGGGATCTACTTGGAAAGGCCCACTAAATTAAACCCTTGTTTATTTTAGTTTTTTAAGTGTATATCTAAAGCTTTAAGGATTCTTTGTTTCTTTTCCTTCTATATGTGCCATATCCCTCATTGTGCAACAAACTTAATAAGAATTAAAAAAACATTTTGTTTTGAAATGTCCTTTTTAGTCAAATCACCTAAATTTCTATACAAGAAAATGGATCATGATTAAAATCTTTTTTCAATTATTTTGATTATTTAATTTATAGAAATTTATATATTTTATATATTTTTAATCGAGGGGAACCTTTTACCAACAATATCGACTGCACCATCTGTAAATAAACCCCTCAAACCAAGAAAATCCTTAATTTTGGATGTGAGAACAATCTTCCAAGCGATAATTGACATACCTTACTTATATAACCTATAAAGAAAACATGCAAAGACATTGTACTCTACTAAATCACGTCACCTTGTCGTTTAGTGAACTAAAATATAAATGATATATATGTACAATCTTAAGCCAGTGGTTTTAAATGAAGAAAATCACTGTCCATTTTTACAACCACTTCAAGTTTGGCAGTTCTATTATGTCATGTGACATATTTCATTTCGGCCTAGCAAAAGAGGGGAACAATAAAGAGAAACGAATCACATTACCGTTACTGTTACATTTCTTCTTCCATTTTAATAGTACGCCCATTATGACCATTATATCACGAAATAGGGAGTCGGGTTAGTTCCTAACAGTGGGGTTGGATTAAGTGTGTCACTTAACTTGGGGACTAGGGTTAAACATATGCCTTGGTCGGTGGGCCTGCATTGTCGGGATGTACCACAAAACCATGTGTTCAACACCCAATTTGACAGTGGCGAGTAAAACCTAATACCCAATAAAAACACATAAACATGGTAAGAGATTAAGGGTGTAAAGAGAAAATGGGATAAAAATATTTTCCTTTACAATTTCTTTTTTACTGAGGGGATACATGGGCTATCGGAGGTGGGGTCCAGCAGAATATTTGAAAACTACCTAATATTCTGCGGAGTCGCCAATTGTTATGGAGAAAACTTCCTATGGTTTGAGGTGGACCACAACATACAATATGACACCAGAAATCAATCCATTTCCATATGCAAAAGAGATAAACAAGGCTAACACTAAGGGATGACAAGCGTACCCTATTCCAGAAGGTTGTAGAAGATCCTCGTTGAGCTTTTAACAACACTTGCAACTACATTCCATTCTCACCAACAACAAAACACACAAGCATGATAGATATTAAGTATTAGACCTACTCTAGCATATATAAATCCATACATATATAATCAAAGCTACATCCATGGATAAGAATATTCATAGTTACACATATAATGGACAAGAAATGCATATTTCTATTAATTGTAAACAAAAGTGACAAACTCTGTCGGCACCTCGTTGAAATCGAGAAACCGAGTCCTCCACTTGGGCCTCCACCACTTCAATCCTCCATATCAATGGCAAGCTCGCAAGACAATGGCAAGCTTGGGAAGAGCATCAATGGCTGCTCAAAGGACAAAGGGATACAAACTCGGGTATGCAAGAATGAGGCACAAATCCACTATAGTTTCTTTGCTCTCACAAGTCCTTCTCCTCTAATGCATCCAAGTAGCTCAATATATAGCCCTTCAATAGGAAGTGAAGGGTTGAGTCAGAGCATTTCCAGGCATATGGAAGGCCAATAATCAAGTTATTCATTACTTAATGAGGAAAACTATGGACATTTTATTTTTGGGCACATTTCCCAATGTACACAGGTCATAGTGGAGCAAGCTTCGTGTGTCACGCGGTCTGTAAGCTAGTGACCTGCATATACCAATAAACAAGACTTTTTTAAGGGATTTTTTGGAGCATTAAAGTTTATACTGAGGAAAGGGGGTCCAAAGAATCTGCATAGGGACAAGGAAGGCCATAAACACATGATCTACCAAGTGTGGTAAAATCAGCTATAATAAATGTTCCCTAATGTGTGAGATTAGAGGGGTAACATGATGGTCGAAATACATTATACCAATTCCAGAAGTGGAGTAATGAAGACCCGGGTGAAAAAACCAGCCACTCGTCAGTACAATACAATGATACATCTTAGCATGTGACTGCAAATATAAAGTGTAGCAGTCCTCGGATACACAATAGTAAAATGGCCATGAATAGGCATGATAGGCATATGCCACATGTGGTCATCGCCACGTACAATATAGAGTGAAAGAACATCTCCATACTGAATGAAGATATCTGATGGTACACTGGAATCTGGTCATGAGAACTAATATCTCATAGATATTGGAACGATCAAGGAGGTAGCATATATGGAATGCCACCAAGCTCAGAGGTCTTTTACACAAATCACTACTGTCACGTCCCACATGTTCCACATGTTCTTCCTCATTCTTAGAATAAGTAAGAATGCCATCAAGAAGGAAAAGAACTAACATGTCCAAAAACTTACTGAAAACATTATTCATGAGGCACATGAATGTAGCTGTTGCATTTCTGAAACCAGATGGTACCACTACCAACTCATAAGATCCATACCTTGCTCTGAAGGTTGTCTTATGAACATCTTCATCCTTGATACTTACCTGATGGTAATCATATCCCAAGTCAATCTTGGAAAATACCTTTGTTCCTCTCATTTGATCAAAGAGGTCATCAATTCTAGGAAAAGGATACTTGTCATTCACGGTGACCTTGCTCAGCTATCTATAATCAATACACAACCAAAGTGTACCATCTTTCTTTTTCACAAACAGGGATGGTGTTCCCCAAGGAAACACACTTGGCCTGAGGTACTTCTTTTCCAACAACTCTTGTAGCTGCATTTTCAGCTATAGCATTTCTGGTATGTTTATCCTGGAGGGTGTCTAGGACACTGGTGTTGCTCCAAGAACAAGCTCAAAGGTAAAATTAATGTCACTCTTTGGAGGAAGCCTTGGAATTTCATCAGGGAGAATATTCATAAATTCATGTAGCATATGAAATCCCTCCAACCTAGGAGTATCATACTCTGTTGCCTCCAAAACATGAGTTGCAAACACTCTGCAACCTTTCCCATGGAACTTCTTCAGCTACATTGTTGAATACTTCCTTCCAGAGATCACTTTTGGAAATCCTTTCACAAGCCTTCATCCAAGCACTCAAAAGTCTTGTTGTAACAATCAAGCTTTGCTCTATGTGCTTCCAACCAATCCATTTCAATGAGGACATCATAGGATCCAAGTGGAAAAACATTTAGATATGCAGAGGTGACTAGCCCATCCATGACCAATGGGCATTTCTTTACCACCACATTGATCTTCTTCTTAGTTCCAGTGGCTAGACGGACTAACCATGATCTTCTGTGCTTTGAATTCTTCAAATTGCATGTCTCAACAAGTCCAAGGGTAATATAGCTATGAGTCGATCCAGGGTCAATCAAAATAGAAACAGTCTGTTCAACAATCTCACCCTCAATCCAGGGTCAATCAAAATAGAAACAGTCTGTTCAACAATCTCACCCTCAATCCAGGGTCAATCAAAATAGAAATAGTCTGTTCAACAATCTCACCCTCAATCCAAGGTCAATCAAAACAGAAACAGTCTTTTCAACAATATCACACTTAACTTCCACCACAGTTGAGTTATGACTTGCCTGGTGGTCTTCTAACACTGCACAAATTTTAGGAATGATCCCTGCTTCCTGACCCATAGTTTAAGCTTCTTGGGTGCTAAGGACTTGACCCTCATTCTTATTCTCAATTGGACAATTCCTGCGCAGATGGGGTCCTTCACATTCCCAACATTTGAGTCATTCCTTTAGATTTTTCCTCATCACTCTGTATGGCTCAATCACAGCTTATGATGGCTGCATTTGCTGCTTCAGGAGGTGAGAAGGTTTAAAACCTTTCTTCCTTGGGTTAAGCTTCTCATTCTTCTTGTGGGAATTTCTCCTACTCCCTTCTATCTCTGTTAACAGATTCCCAGAGTTTATCTTCTTTTGGAGATCTACAAAAATCTATAGCATGGTTGTAGTCAACTGGTTTTGCTCTACCAAAGCCTTGACCAACCTTTTATTTTCTTCTTTACAATCCTACAACTCTGCCCTCAGGCATCTTATGGTAACTGCAGCATTTGGGGAACTCTCTTGTTCCCACTTCCCAACAGCTTCAGTTCCATGACCTTGGACATTATAAGTTGGCCTTACATACCCTTTGCCATGTGGATAAATCCAACGCAAATGGGGTCCTCCACATCTCCAGCATTGGAGTGGCTTTTTTCCCTCTTGTAGGTCTCTTGGCTTTTCCCCCATAGCATCTTTTCCATGTCCACAGGGATCATGTGCATCATCCATGTTGTTAATATTCTTGGCATTGATCTTCTTTGACCCTCTTGTTCAGACCAAGATTAAATTTTCAATCGGCACTATGACTCTGCAAAATGTGTTAACAACATAACTTTTTCGTCAATCTCAGAAATTCAAACAATTACTTACCAATTGCTTCTTGTAGGCATGAACAATCAATGTGCCTTTCGTCGGGTTGGCTAAGTTTAGCAATTCTGCTAATCAGCACTCCTTCTTGTTGTAGTTTCCTTTTTGCAATACGGCTGTCTCAGGGGGACGACATGTCATCTCCATTTTCCTTTTCCTCCCGACGTGTGGGCGAAATTTCCCAATTTTGCCCGATACTCGTTGACAACTTCACCTTTTTCATCCGATCAGAAAACTTTTTGACTTTGCTTCGACGTGTCGACGAACTTTCGAATTTTCTTCTGATTGAATGCTTCCGTCGCACGTCGAAAAACTTCTGGAGTTTCTATCCGCTGCATCAAAAAAGTTTTCAATTTCATCCGCTACATTGGAAAAATTTCTGATTTTCATCCGCCGCCACGCATCGAAAAACCTTCGGCCTTTCTTCTAATTTTCCATACTAGAAAAAAAATCAACAAAATTTTTCTTTCCTTCCTCGATGTCGCGAATTTTTCAGCTTTTTTTGTCGACGCCATCAACTCGATTTTCTCCTTTCCATTGCCACTCGTCGGCTCCATCTTCCTATAAATTTCTACCGCATCAGAGAAACCCCACACTTTCTTCCAACGAAAACCTTTCGGGTCTGCATCTGATCGGCAAAATCTTGCCGAACTCTACGCTATGTCGGTAAACGTTCCAAGATCGCTTCCGAACGAAGCTTCAGATGCGTCGAAAAAAGACCTTTCTTTCACTCTAGCATATCGATTCTGCTTCGACTAGCTTAGCTGACACTGTCGGCTCACCTTCAGCCAACCAGCTGATGCATCGACCCGACTTCAACTAACTGGGCCGAGAGGATATTTTTCATAATTAGAGAAATTTCTCCTGTCTACTGCACTTTTGCTGAACACAGAGGTGGATTTCTCATGGCCCTTTGAGGTTCAAAGCTGCAACATGAGCTCTGATACCACACTATCACGTCCCCTCCCGCCTGAGAGGACGCGATCCAAACGAAAATGCTAACATTTAATCGGGTAATGTAAGCCCTCATAAAACATAAACCATAAAATGCATTGAACATACAAACATTTACAAATGCCTAAAGTAGTCTACAACAGAAGAAATACACATTCATGTTGTTCATAACTCATAAAACAAGCAACATTCATCTTGTTCAAGCATTCCACATGTTCATGAATAATTTACAAAGCAAATACATTGCAGAGGTTAAATGCACAAGAATACTTATCTCACAAAGAAGCTTCCCCGCAACTAGCTATGTCGCTGCAACGTTCCACCCAACCATAGACCAGCGTGCTCCTTAATCTCTCAGCATCACTGGCACCCTCTAGCAGGGCATGATTTCCACAAGGAACTAGGGGACAATGAACTAGGGAACACAGCCTTGCACATAGCAAGACCAAACACTCACAGTCAGAACACTAACAGATGGATTCTTGGACTTACTCAGCCAAGCCCCCACTAAGATGTACTACACAACAGATGCCAGTTCTAGGTATGGACCCAAAACAAAATTCCCCAATTATGTGAAGGATGGAGCAATAGAAAAATGCTCAGTAGAGATCCCAACTGCTAAACATTAACAAAACAACCTCCCAACCATGGCAGAAACACAGGAAACTATTGCAACATGAGGAAAAACGCCTAGATCTCCAACCCACACATGAGGAGACAAAAAGACTCCCAACAAATCCCCAAATTGTGAATCTCTGCTACGTCTTCACTCAGCAACACCAAAACAGGTTCTCCCAGCTGCACATACACTCAACAACACCAAAACGACTTCCAACCATGGGTAGAATGGAGAAAACTGCAAACAACGTGCCTGGGAAAATGGAGGACTAAGGAATAGAATGCCTGTGCATGAGTGCATGAGGAGAAATCGTTGTTGTCTGCGCGTGAGGGAAAAATGAATGAAAATCACCCCTTTGGGTATGCATGTGGTCAAGGCTGACGACCCTGCCAGATTTGACGGCTACCCATGCCTCTCGAGCTCCAAGGAAATAACCGCCCAACTAACTCCTGGAGAATTAAGTGGTTGGTTGAATAGGACAAGAAGGGTGGTTGGTAGCTGATGGGTTCTCCTCTTGACACATGGATTCTCCCCATTGGATCAAGGTTAAACATTTCTCCCCCCATCCTTAGGAAATCATGCCCCCATCTCTTTGAATGTTGCATTGACATAGCTATTTGTGGGTATTTTATTAATTGCATATTTACATGATGTAGAAAATTATACTGTGCCATCGGCTAGCACGATAACCATCGGCATCGATTTTAATTACTAAAACGTAGAACATTAAATCCATGGCGGGGCCTTTTCCTTAAGCTCTACACCACGATTTATTAACACTATTTACATCATTTATAATTTAATGCAATTGGGGTTGAAATTGGGGTATTACAACTACTGTTACATATGTCATCACGCGAATAAAGGCGTCAAGGTCGAAAATGATGGACCATCATTTGATTATCGGTCAATGATGTATATCGTTAACAGACATGATATATCTTGTCGATAATGATAATGGGAATCAAGGTACATCGTGCAATCAAACAAGTGTGAATAGATGTGTTGAGGTCGAACACTTGATATAGCCCATCGATCAGGGGACATTGATGTATTCCCAAATTTGTTGATGTGAGAGAACCTGCCACTGATAACTGCAAGCCTCAAGGCACTCAATGGATTCTATATCTCTATTCCAGAATAAATGATATGAAGTCGATGGAATGGAATCCATTGGAAGGAGGGCATTAAGGCATCCCCCATCAACCAACACGAGGTACAATGCAACGTTGGATAATTTGGATGAACTCATACAAACAAGATGTGCACGAACCAATAACTGTATTAGGAATGGCCGACATGCAAAGACAAGATAACTGAGGAATGGTCAACTCAGGCTAAAAATTCCTTCAAACAAGTGCATAAGGCAGATGGAGACTCATAGGCATCATAGACTCAAGATGGAAACTGGGACAACTCTATGACACAGGAGGCAATGATAAGGGCTCCATAGGGACTGTAAGCATAACCAGTCAATGGAGAAAACTCAGAATAATGAGTACAACTCCTAAAGTCATACTAATAACCAAGCAAATGGATGGAATATACAATGCTTTGTTCGAAGGTGACATGACATGACAACTAGAAAAGTATTATCATTTCCCATTCGAATTTTTAATTTTTTAAATTTTTTTGGTCTTTTTCATGTTGAAAATCTTGAAAAAGAATAAAATTGCTTATAATATAGAACTAGGAGGAAACGAGTGTCGCGGACAAGCAAACTAATTCTAAGCAATGGAACATACCTATGCTCAATGCAAAGAAGCATGTGCAGGATAAGGACACTTGGGGGGATGTCTCCTCTGAGTATGGGGTAATCAAGTTGCAAAAGATATATGAAAGGCTCTGCTTGGCTAGGATTGAGACAAGCTCGGGCTATATGGCTCATAACACTGAAGTAGGGAGACGACATAAAGCTCAATACAACAAGAGGACGCATGAAATGCAATTACAACTTGATATAAATGGTAGTCCCTATGGGATATGGCTAGCATAAAGTCCAATAAAGAATATGAGGTTCTTGCTCAAATACATGGCGAAACTAAAAAGGACTCCCAAACCTAAGGGAGGACCCTTTGCATGGCTACTGAATGGCAAGGCGGGATCTATATAGGGCACCCATGAGTAGGAAAGCTCTACCACTTACATAATGCAACTTCTAGTAGCAGTGTGAAGGTTTTGTAACATCACGAAGTAGGTTTGTACCTATAGTTAACGTGTCATGGTCATAGGATAATGCATGATGCAAGCAGAAAAGTGACCCTATCTATATGCAAGTTTAACATTATACCTGTTATAGACACGAATGGGTCAAGACCTCAATGAGAGTGTACAAAAAATGGACCCCACACAATAATAATAGTCCAAAACAGCTGGAAATAGTCAATAAAGAGTCCAAAATATAGGATATAGGGAGGATTGATCATGATAAATGCATTCAACAGAAACGATGTTGTGGACGATGGGACATAAGAAGGAATGTAAGTTGTAGACCCAACGCACATGTATCCACTACCACCCCCATGGGAACTAACACTGGTGTTAAGACTGGATGAAGGGAGTGAAAATATTCCCACAAATGGAGTAAGGGATCGAATATGACCACTCCCAAATCTATCATCAAGGTAAGTGGTTGTGGTGCCCCCCAGTCCAACACTAGGGTCCACACTAGAACTAAGGATGGGTGACAGAATATTGGTAGTGATATCAGGCATGTTGAACGTAAAAGGACCTATACTCAAGGGAACATAAAGATACAAGTAACCGTGATCCAAAAAGTCAACTAGTTCACAAAGAGCACACCCCTAAGTAAATCTAAGTCAGATGCAAACAAGCCAAGAGGTAGGATAAGTGTCATGTCCCCACCCCTCTAGAGCGGTGGAGAGGATGAGACTAACATAACTACTAGCTAATTCGGGATATTTAAATCCCATGAACATACATATGATAAAATGAAATTCATTGAACTAATACATACAAAGATGCATAAACATTTAATAAACAGCGGAAGCATTTACATTTCATTCAACACATTAACATTTTCATCATATTTATAAATCATTCATTCACATTCAATCATGTTCATAGTAATTCATAAAACAAACACAAGTGCAGATATTTAACACAAGAGATACTTATCTTAGAAGAAGATTGTCCCGCAACGAGCTATGTCGCTGCAACGTTCCACCCAACCATAGGCTAGTGTGCTCATCAATCTCTCAGCAACACTGCCACCCTCGAGCTGGGCATGATTTCCACAAGGAATAAGGGGAACACTAGCAGGCTCACACATAGCCAACGATACACAAAACTCAACCAAGCCAACAAAATTGGGTTTGTCAGGATACAAAGGAGCTGGAAAGACTGACTGCTAAGCTATTGAGCTCATCCCTGGAGCTATGGACACCTACACTAAATCTACCCTGGCTTCTAAACATCTACCCACCCAACACAAGGAGGCATCCCCTTCTCTGCTACACAGTCCCTTGGGCTATTCCTTCCCTTCTAGTGCTATTCAGGGTGTGCAAAGAAGAAAACCATCCCCCTAGATCTATCTGTAAGGTTCCTTCACACACTAGGTTTATCAAGTTGGTCGGGCCCCATTTCCACCCCCAATTCAATACAAACCCAAGCAAAAATTCCTACACAACAATATACACAATTTTTGGGTTGAGGAAAATAGTTTGGAAACAAAATGAATTGCCAAGGTGGGTGAAAACAACCCCCTAACAACAATTCGTATCCCAGGGATGTTTTGGCCCTAACATGGCAAAAAACGAACTCAACAACACCCAAGAGAATGTGGTCTCTCCTCCAAATTGCTGGGCAACACAAAAATGATTTTCAGCTTGGATAACAGTGGAGAAATGCAACAAAAATAGTTGGCAAAGAAATCCAACCACAGATCATTACAAAAACGAATTCCCAGTCCGAGGAAAATGAAGAAACAACTTACCATGTGAGGGAAAACACACACAACAAACCCAAAAACGTGAATGCTACACACAGGAAACTCCCGGCCGCTTAAGAGATCCCCTACGTGGATGAATGATTATGAGAAAAATGCCCAGGAGCTCCAAAATCCTGAATGAGAACACACAGCAGGAAAAATCGTGAAGGTAGAACAATTCCCAAGCTTCCATTGTGTGAGGAGAAGAAGAATGTGGGTGTATGATCCAATGGGCATGCATTTTGGGTGTTAACTTGCCCCAAAAATTCAAACATGTTTTTCCCCAAAAATGGGTTTTCCCCAAATTCAAATTTCTGACTTCCATACCTTGCCCATTCTCATGTAATAACTAACCTAACCAATTTCTAGCAGAATTAAATGATTGGGTGAATGAGATAAGAAAGGTAGTTGATGGTTTGATGGGTTCTTTCATTGACATTTGGATTTTCCCCATTGGCCCCAAAGGTTAAATATCCTCCCCCCTTATCCTTAAGAATCATGCCCCCATCTCATTATTTGTTTCATTGACATAGCTGGTTTTGGGTTTTTAATTAAATTGCATAATTTACATGATGTCCAAATTTATAATGTATCGGCTAGCACGAAAAACCATCGGCAACGATTTAAATCGCCAATACCTAAAATGTTAAATCGATGGTGGGGCTTTTTCCTTTAGCTCCACACCACGATTAAATACAATATATACATCATATACATTTTTAATGCAAACAGGGTCAAAACCGGGGTGTTACAATATGTGAGCTCTCAAATTCAGTAGGTATGTATCACCTGGGAGAGGCCTGAAACTCCCATACACTACAAGCAGAGGTGTGTAACCAATTATAGTGGCCCTAATCTAAAATGCGTATAGCGACTGTGATATCCGACCCCTACCTGGCCAAGACACCCACATAATAACCTCTACAAGTACCCCCTGTGATACCTAGGTAAGGAAACCAAGGTTACCTCAATATAACCAATGCTTCGGTGGACAATTGCAGGCAAGATATACCGTATGGGAAGGGTAACAAAGCTCAAAGCTCGAAAGCACCAAAGGCACCTCAAAAGCCCCCAAATATGAATAAGATCCTGGAAATATCTCCAACGCTCAACAAAAAGTGGCAAGGGGCTATCCCCACCACTAACATGTGTGTTGCCTCGTGCTTAACTCCCGTGTAAGAGGAGTCTCCTGAGAACACCAATTATACCAAGGATTTCACTTCTCACCTGGACAGACACCTAATCGTTTTGTTTTGTAGTCTTGAAAAAATTTACTCACGACACCCTATTCCAAGACTGTACAACCTAAGCTTGTTGGTGCACCTCTATCAAATAAAAATGTGTAATCAATTTTAGTTAAGCGTTAATTTTAAGGGTTGTGATTACCCAAGGTGAATGAACGTGCGACTAGCGATGTTATGACTCAGCAGTGAAATAAATATGCACACCTAACAAGCAATGCCAAGTGCAATTTGTCTTTGAATATGAAAAAGGGGTATGCCACTACATGAGATGCATAACATTTCCATTCATTTCCAAATGCCAATACAATCCTTCCTATATGAAAGCCTAAACACTACTCTCATCCAAGCAATCCAATGTAAGTACCTCCTTTAATCCATATGTGAGATGCAAGTAAGGATGCAACTATATAATTATTTTGTATTTTCAATATAAAAGCATGAAAATGCAATAAAAGTCATTAAAATTCTCAGTCTCTGTAGCAAGTAGCAAACACAAGCCAAGCAAGACACTAAGGCCAAAAGACTAATGCACTAATGGAAAAACAAAAAACAAGAAAAATTTTCAAATAAAGAAAATTAATTAAAAAATGGTCTCTGGTCACAAACAGAGCAGCCAATAAACAATATCGGTACCCAGGAAGACCCAACCACACTCAAAACCCACCCAAAAACTTACCACATCAAAAACTCAACCAAAAGGGAGGATGTACATGACTGTTCAAAGAGGAGTCACGTATGTACGCAACTGTTCAAAGAATAGTCATGTATGTACGTGACTAGGTAGAGGACAACCTGTGTATATACGTGATTATACATACTCTAACTCATGTATATAGAGAAGAAAGTGCTAAAAAGCATGCCAAGCGTCAAACTACTCTAGGGCAGTGTCAATGGATGAACATACTACTAAATGTGACACAAAAATGGGGAAAAACAGAAAGCAAATCAATTATATCATGTAACCAAACCCAAACAAAAAGGAAAGTCCCCAGCGAGTCGCCAATTCTGTTACGGAGAAAACTTTCTATGGCTTGGGGTGGACCACAATAGACAATATGACACCAAAAATCAATCCATTTCCATATACAAAAGAGATAAACGCTAACACTAAGGTATGGGAAGCATACCTTATTTCGAACGGTTGTAGAAGATCCTTGTTGAGCTTTTAACCACACTTGCACCTACATTCCATTCTCAACAACAACGAAATACACAAGCATGATAGATATTAAGTGTTGTACCTACTCTAACATATATAAATCCATACGTATATAATCAAAGCAACTACAGCCATGGATAAGAATATTCATAGTTACACATATAATGGATAAGAAATAGATATTTCTATTAAGTGTAAACAAAGATAAAAGTGCAAACTCTGTCAGCACCTTGCTGAAATCGAGAAACTGAGCCCTCCACTTGGGACTCCACCACTTCAATCCTCCATATCAATGGCAAGCTCACAAGACAATGTGAAGATTGGGAAGAGCATCAATGGCTACTCAAAGGACAAAGGGATGCAGACTCAAGTATGAAATAAAGGGGCACAAATCCACCATAGTTTCTTTGCTCTCTGAATTTTTTTCTCCTCTAATGCATCCAAGTAGCTCAATATATAGCCCTTCAATAGGAAGTGAAGGGTCGATTCGGAGCATTTCTAGGCATATGGAAGGCCAATAGTCAATTTATTCATTACTTGATGAGGAAAACTCTGAATATTTTATTTTTGGACACATTTCCCGATGTACACGGGTCATAGTGGAGCAAGCTATGTGTACACGCGGTCTGTAAGATGGTTTATCTCACCATCAACTTCTTAACCATATTTTATCTCACCATCAAATGTAGGAGGTTTTTCCTTCCTAAATTCTCCATGCAATTTGTCC
The DNA here is from genome assembly GCA_001517045.1 of Pseudotsuga menziesii. Taxonomy (NCBI): domain Eukaryota; kingdom Viridiplantae; phylum Streptophyta; class Pinopsida; order Pinales; family Pinaceae; genus Pseudotsuga; species Pseudotsuga menziesii. Next base: position 317,433 of record LPNX010146598.1, read on the forward strand.
TTGGAAAGACCTCTTCCTCTTCTTCCTATGAGATGTAGATCTTGATCCTTCAGTGGAAATATCCTTAGAGTCATATGACTCAAAAGAGAATTATGGAGTGGATGGCCTGCCTCTAGAAATCCTTCTTGAGCTATGAAACCATTTTTGAGAATATTTCCTCGAGCTACTCCCACTCTTCCCCTATTTTTTTTTTCTGAGTGACTCCTAGAGTTATTTTTCCTTTGGATGTCTATAAGACTTTGAAGCATAGTTGCATTCAACTGATTTTGTTCTTCTTGAGCTCTAAGAATCCTTTCATTACTTGCCCTACAAATCTGCAGTTCCACCCTCAGGTTCCTTATAGCCTCTGTAGTGTATGGGAGAGTCACTTGGTTTCTCCTTCCATTGGTTTTTGTCTCTGCATTTTCAACCTATATGTTTTTCCCCATGGCATATGTCTCGGCTTCATAAAGATCCTATCCATCATCCAAGATGATGATCTTCTTGGCCCAACAATGACCAAAGATTTTCCAACTATAATATACTCAATGTTGATCCTTAATAGCCATTGATATAATCATATATCTGCAAAAAATGTTCATAAAACACAATTGTTAGTGTAACGTCCCCGACCCTCCTACCAACGAAGAGGACGCTACCGGTGCTATTATCTACCGGGGAAACTAGCCCCATGAACATACACATAAAAGTTGAAATGCTTTGAACTAAAACATGCATACATTATCACCATACAACAAAAGAAAAACCATACATTCAAGCATTCAACATGTTCATTGCAATTCATTATCAAATGTAATTGCAGGGATTTAAACACAAGAATACTTATCTTATGAAGAAGAACGCCCCACAACCAGCTATGTCGCTGCAACGTTCCACCCAACCATAAGCCAGTGTGCTCCTTAATCTCTCAGAAACACTGCCACCCCCCACCTGGGCATGATTCCCAAAAGGAATAAGGAAACTAAGCAGGCTCACACATAGCCAAAGATATGTTAAGACTCAGCCAAGCCAACACGGTTGGGTTTATCATGCCAAGAGTACACGACAACACATAACCAAACCAACAAGTTGGGTTTATCGGGTTATCAGGAGATGGAAGCACTCTCTTCTAAGCTAGTGGGCTCACTGAAGAGCTAAGGATGCGTACACCAGAACTAGCTTGACTCCTAAGACATCCACACACACACCCAACACAAGGAATCATTCCCTTCTTTGCTGCACAGTCCCTCAGGCTATGACTTCCCTTCCAGTGCTATTCAGGGGGGTGTAGATAAGAGATCCATCCCTCTAGCTCTATCTATGAGGCTCCTGCAAAACACTAGGTTTTTCAAGCAGATTCCTTTCCACTCCTACACAGTCCAAAGACCAATTTCATACACAACAATATACACACTTTCTGGGTTAAGGAAACAATTCGAAAACAAAACGAATTTCCAAGGAGGGTAAGAACAACCCCTAACAACAATTCAATTTCCCAGGGATGTTTTGGCCCTAACGTGTCCAAAAAATGAATTCAAACACACCCAAGAGAGCGTGGTCTCTCCTCCAAATCGCTGGGCAATTCAAAAATGATTTTTAGCTTGGAAATCAGTGGGGGAATGCAACATCAAACATTGGGGAACCCAAAAACGGATTTGCAGATGGAGAAAAATACCAAGGAAAGGAAATACGATTTCAACAATCGTTTAATGGCTTCCTAGGGACAAAATCGACCTTTGCAAAAACCCAAATCATGTTTTTGATTTCTGAAGGCGTCTATGGAAATACAGGAGCCCAAAACGACTGTTATGAAACCCAAAAACATGATTCTAGCTTCTTGGCCACTCATCAAGGTAAAAATGGTTCCCAGCCATGGAAGGATCCATGAAAATGCAAGAAAAATGTAAATCTTTCTTGCCCACTTGCTGAACAATACCAAAACGAATTTCTGGGCATGCAAATATGAGGAAAATGACCCCAACGTGAAGGATGAACACATAGGAAGCTTCAGCTACATGCAAGAAGCCCATGTGAAGGAGAATGGGTGAGGAAAATGGAAGTAAAGGGTGAGTAATGGCTTGGGTGTAACACCCCGGTTTTGACCCTGTTGCATTGGATGTACATGATGTATATATTGTAATGATCAGGGTGTGGAGCTCAAGGCTAAGGCCCCACCATTGATCGGTTATGCCATGTTTTGGGACTTAAATTTGTCACCGATTGTATATCGGGGCATGCGGCATGCGTTTTGAGTTATCATCATGTAAATATGCATCTATAATTAAAATGAACACAACCAGCTACGGTCGTGGCAGCTAAATCGAATGGGGCATGATTTTCACAAGGATAAGGATGGGGAAATTGTCAAACCTTGGGACATTGAGGGAAATACCCATGTGTCTTCTTCCCTTGTTTTATTCCAACCACTTTCATTAAGAATGGTTGCTGGTGGTTGAGGCAATTATGGTCTTTGGGAGTGGGGTGGCAGGGCTGTCAGTCCTCACCCCCACACACACTCCACCATGGTTGACTTCACAATGGCAAAAGAAACTACTGCCATCACTCCCGCACATTCTTCTCTCCGCGCCTGTGCTGAACACCCATGCCCTCCAAATTCGCATCCTCGCCATTGTTGTTCGTCCTCTCGCAGGGACTATTTTTCGGTTCATTTTACACTCACGCACAGGATTATTCCTGGATTCACTCATGCAGTTTTGTTCCTCTACGGATGGCGGATGGAGTGAGTGTATGCGTTCCTCATGGATTGATTTGTGGGCTGCTGTGATTCCCTTATGTTACAGTGTGATTCATTGTGGCTTCTTTACGTTTTGGGACGGAGTCATTCATCCTCACGCACAAGCAATTGCTCTGCTGGATCTCACGCAGCAAGCTGGAAGCCGTTTGGCCACTATCATCCACGATTTTTTGTAGGAAGTCACTTCACGCTCAAGAACTGTGTGGTGGTCTGTGTAATTCTTACCCGCTTGCTTAGTTGTCCAGGTCGGACTATTGTTTTTCCTCATGTTGTGATTGCGTTTGCTGTTGCATTTGGGATTGCTGTAACTCGTTGGAGAGTCATTTTGGCCATGATAGGGCCAAGAATGACTCAGGAATCGCCTTCCCTATCTTAAGCTGTATCAGCTGATTGATTGCATGTGTGCAATGGTTGTTCTTCGGACTGTGATGGGAGCAGGGATGGGGGCTTGGTTTGCTTGATAAACCTGGTGTTGGAAACCACATAGACAGAGCTAGAGGGTTGGCTTTCTTCTCCACAACCCCTGAATAGCACTGGAAGGGAATGCAGGGCCTGAGGGACCGTGTAGCAGAGAAGGGACTGATTCCTTGTGTTGGGTGTGTGTGGGTGTTTTAGAAGTCAAGCTAGTTCTGGCGTAGGTGTTCTTGGCTCCGCAATGAGCTCACCAGCTTAGCATTTAGCCTTTCCCAACTCCTTGATGGCCTGATAAACCCAACTGTGTTGGCTTGGATATGCCTTGTGTATCCTTGGCTATGTGTCAGTCTGCTAGTTCCCTTATTCCTTGGAGAATCATGCCCAGCTCGGGGGTGGCAGCGTTGTTGAGAGATTAAGGAGCACGTTGGCCTATGGTTGGGTGGAACATTGCAGTGACGTAGCTGGTTGCGGAACGACTTCTTCATAAGATGAGTGATCTTGTCATTTTACTTCTGCAACCTTATTTTCTGTTAATGAATGTTATGGACATGTTAAATGAATGCATGTATGAATGTATGCTGAATTCCGATGTGCCTGATAGATAATTTACATCTGTGCATGATAATTGTTCATGTGTGCATGTTCCACTTCATTGCACTCTATTACAGCATGTTATTTTATTAAATCAGCTGTGGATGATGAGTAATGGCATCCGTGTATGTTCCACTACAATGCATTCTCTTTTAGCATTCTGTTTCAGTAATTTTATTCATGTACATGTCCATGGGGCTCTTAGCCCGGGTTCTCAATGTTTGGGTCGCGTCCTCTTCACCGGTCGGAGGCTTGGGGACGTGACAGTTAGTGGTATCAGAGCTCATGTTGCAAGCATGGGCCTGCATGAGCCTTGAATGATGTAGTGACAGAGGTAGTATTCCTTTCTGCCCAGCAGGATCAGACTGGAAAAAAAATGGTCCAAGTGTTGGAGCAGTCGGAAGAGCTAGCGGGAAAGACTTTCGTCGTTGCGGAAGAGATAGGTGGAAGGACTTCCGACGTAGTGGAAGCATGCCCAACGGAACAGTTGGAAGAAAACCGTGAAAAATTTGTCTAAGTGTTCCCCATCAGAACAATTAGCGGAATTGACTTCCGACGTCACGGAAGAGTTAGTCGTTTGGCCTTCCACCATTGCAGAAGCCAAAGACACTAGCCAACCGACGAGAAAGACCGCCGACGCCGGAAGTTGAAATTTTTCTAAGGCAGAGATCGTTGACTGGCAGAAGAAGTTAGAGATTCACGAGCCGCAGTTTCGGAAGACTAAGTCACTAAGTCTTCCGACAAAAAAGACTGCCGATTTCGATTGGACTATGCCACAACAAAGTGGGCTGCCAAATCGGAAGAAATAATTGTTTGGCGTGCCATCGTTGTGGAAGCCAAAGTCACTAAGTCTTCCGATGAGAAAGACTGTTGACACCGATGCCAGTTAAAAAAAATTTGGTTCACCAATCGGAAGAGAAAGTGGTTCGTGTGCCGCCGTTGCGGAAGTGAAAAGCACTAACCTTCCAATGAGAAAAGACTGCTGCCGGAAGAAGATAGTGTTTTGCGTGCCGCCGTTGCAGAAGCCAAAAGAACTAGTCTTCCGATGCAAGAAGTTTGTCGACGCCGATCTGGTTGTGCCGCCAAATTGGGAGGAGACTGAAGATTGTGTTCCGCTGTTGCAGCTGCAGAAGGAACTACTTCGTCGATGTAAAGGGAGGAGGGAACTGATCCAGTAGTGAAGAAGAAGGCGAAAAAGGGAAATTGAAAATTTTGGTTAAGTATAAAGACGTCGAAAGGATAGAGATTTCGACAGCCGATGAGTATGGACATCGGAGCCCGCAGTGGAATGAACGACCACCGTTGCGGCTGCCCAAGAACTAAGCTTCTGAAGGGTTAGAGGACCCGATTGCCGATGGACCTGACAGCCGATGTGCGTCGAAAAAATTTAGTTGATTCAACCACCGATACAGCGGAGGAATTAGCGAATTGAGTTGCCAAAACGTCGGGCCAACAATTGAAATGAGATCCGATTATACAAGGAGGAAATTTTGAGTTTTAGCAGGATTTCTCCAGCAAATTATGACTATTTTTCAGTGGATTTTCATGGGCTGGGAATGAGAAAAGACACAGTGATTTACAAAATAAATTTGGAAAATCTAGTGTTTAGGAAAACTTGTAATTTATAATTTTCCAAGGGAAGGTAAGTAGTGCAGGTTTATATTAATGATTATGTATCTAACGGTTGTGTTACTAACACATTTGCAGAGTCATAGTCACCTTCCAGGGAAGTATTCCAGGTAGTGCAGTTGACAAGTAAGTGGTGGTTCCATTATGAGAACCCATGATGGGTATGATGCTCGGGATTCTCATGAGCAAGCAGAAGATGCCATGGGAGAAAATGTCCATAATAGAATTGATGACATTGAGTCTAATGGAAGGAGATTCCAAGAGACACCGTCAGATGTTGCAGCTACCATGAGAAGCTTAATCAAAGCCCAGAAAGAGCAGCATCAGTTGAATGCTGCAATGTTGCAGAGTTTGACAGACTTGCATAGAAAGATAGACTCTAGACGAGGTACAGCAAGGCCAGAAGGCAGTAAGAGTAGTACTAGGAGAAGGAGAAGGACTTCTAGTGGATCATCTGATTCTGAAGAATCCAGCGGGGATTCAAGTTCTTCTTCTCATAAAAGGAAAAGAAAGAGACACCATAGGGATCGCTCTCGGGATGAATTTAAGAAGGCTAAACCTCCTACATTCGATGGTGAGGTAAAGACTGGACAAGAGGCTGAAGCTTGGCTTCTTGGGATAAAGAAGTACTTTCAGGTGCATGATTATTCAGGAAACATGAAGGAAAGAGTTGCCATATTCAATCTAAATGGAAGGGCATCCATTTGGTGGGAACACTTCAAGCAAGTGAAGAGGATCAGTGAAAGAAGACTTAAGTGGAAACAATTCAAGAAGTATTTCAAGCAGAAATACCTCTCTGACAGGTATTATGATGGCGAGATTAAGGAGTTCCATGAGCTGATATTGGGGCAGCAAACCATGGAAGAGTATGCAAATAAGTTTTTGGATCTGTTGAGGTATGTCCGGTACATCATGGATGAAAAAGTGAAGGTCCAGCGTTTTCTAAGCAGATTACCTCAGTCTTACAAAGATAGAATTGAGTTTTATCAACCTAGAACTCTTGAAGAAGCAATAAGAAAAGCTAAGTATTGTTATGAGCAAAGCAAAGGTAAACCTGATTACCACAAGGCATGGAAGGATAAGAAGAACGAGAAGTTTGACCAAAGGAAGAAAGGTTTCAAACCTTCTAGCTTCAGGAATCAGCAGAAGCAGCTATCCCAAGCTGCGAGTAAGCCAGTCAGAATGACAGGAGAAAATCCTAAATATCCACAACAGAATAAAGGGCCACTTCAATGTTGGAAATGTGGAGGACCCCACATGCGTAGGAATTGTCCACTCGAGAATGAGAGTGCAAGGCCCGTTTATAATATTCAAGAAGCCGAAACAGTGGGACAAGTAGCAAGGGTCGTCCCTAGGATCTATGCAGCACTGGAGGACCGCCAGGTAGATCACCAGTCAACTGTGGTTGAAGTAGCAGGTAAGATTGTTGAGCAATCTATTTCTATTTTGATTGAACCTGGTTCTACTCACAGTTACATTACTCCTAGAGTAGTGGATATTTGTGCTTTTAAGAGAGTAAAGCATAGGAAGTCTTGGTTAGTTCAGCTAGCCACTGGAACTAAGAGAAAGGTCAGTGAAGTGGTAGAGAAATGTCCATTGGTCATGAATGGATTGGTCACTTGTGTAGATCTAAATGTTCTACCGCTTGGTTCCTATGATGTTCTCATTGGAATGGATTGGTTAGAAGCTCACAGGGTGAAGCTTGATTACTACAATAAGACTTTCGAATGCATGAATGAAGAAGGGAACCTAGTAGTTGTGAAGGGTATTCCAAAGATCATTTCAGTGAGGCAGGTTTCAACAATGCAGTTAAAGAAGTTCTGTAGGAAGGGTTTCCAGTTGTATGCGACTCAGATTTTGGAGGAAACGAGAGATGAAACTCCTAGGTTGGAGGACTATCAGGTGTTACAGGAATTCAGGGATGTGTTTCCTGATGAGATTCCAGGGATTCCTCCAAAGAGGGACATTGATTTCACTATTGAACTTGTGCCAGGAGCAGCACCAGTGTCCAAGGCACCCTATAGGATGAGTACATCGGAGATGCTGGAATTGAAGATGCAACTGCAAGAGTTGTTGGAAAAGAAGTACATCCGACCGAGTGTGTCTCCTTGGGGAGCACCGGTTCTGTTTGTAAAGAATAAAGATGGTACACTCAGATTATTCATTGATTACAGACAGTTGAACAAAGTTACTGTGAAGAATAAATATCCTTTGCCTAGGATTGATGACCTCTTTGATCAAATGAGAGGAGAAAAGGTATTTTCCAAGATTGACTTGAGGTCTGGTTACCATCAAGTGAGAATCAAGGATGAAGACATGCATAAGACAGCCTTCAAAACAAGGGAACATCAGTTGTATGCGAAACTGAGCAAGTGTGACTTCTATAGTGATAGAATTCAGTATTTGGGTCACATTATCTCAGAGGAGGGTATATCTGTGGACCCTGAAAAGATTGAAGTCATTATGAATTGGCCTACTCCAAGAAATGTGACAGATGTGAGATCTTTTATGGGACTTGCAGGATACTACAGGAGATTCATTGAGGGATTCTCCAAAGTTGCACATGCCATCACTTCTTTGCAAAAGAAAGGGATGAAGTTCAAATGGACATCGAGGTGTGAAGAAAGCTTCCAGCAGTTGAAGAGTCTTCTCACTAGTGCACCAGTATTGAAAGTTGCAGATCCAGAAAAAGATTTTGTGGTATGTACCGATGCATGTGGACAAGGGCTTGGAGGAGTCCTTATGTAAGACAACCACGTGATATGTTATGAGTCAAGAAAGTTGAAGGAAGATGAGATGAACTATGCCACTCATGATCTAAAGCTTGCAGCCATAGTACATGCTCTCAAGATGTGGAGACATTACTTGATGGGTAGGAGATTTGAGCTCAGGACAGATCATTGTGGATTGAAGTATCTATTTGATCAGCCTACTCTGAATGCTTGGCAAGCCAGATGGCTGGAGTTTTTATGTGAGTTTGATTTTGAAATCAAGCACATAAAGGGAAAGGAAAATAAGGTAGCTGATGCACTTAGCAGGAAGATGCAAGAAATGCAGGTGGCATCTCTTAGTATTTGCCAATCAGATTTGAGGTAGCAGATTGTTGATCACATTACTGGAGATGAATTGTATGAGCAGGTAAAAGACAAATTGCAGCAGCAAATTCCTGAGAAGAGGTATGAGGGATATAAATTGGAAGAAGATGGGATTCTCACTTATTAAGATAGAATTTATATTCCAGATGTAGCAGATTTGAGGAGAGTTGTTATGAATGAAATCCATCAAGCTCCATATTCTGGTCACCCAGGATATCAGAAGACAATTGCTACAGCCAGAAAGCAGTACTTTTGGCTAGGAATGAAAAAGGACATGGCTGAGTACATTTCCAGGTGTATGAAATGTCAGCAGGTAAAGGTTGAGCATCAACATCCAGCAGGTTTATTGCAGCCTTTGCCAATTCCAGAATGGAAATGGGAAGTTATTTCCATGGATTTTATTACAGGATTGCCAATGACTTGGAGACAACATGATTCTATCATGGTTGTGGTAGACAAGTTGACTAAGGCATCACATTTTATACTAGTTAAGTCTACGCATAAGACGGATGACATTGCAAAGATATTCATGAAGGAGATATTCAAATTGCATGGGTTGCCAAAGGAAATAGTCTCTGACCGAGATGTCAAGTTCACTTCCAACTTTTGGAAGGGGTTGTTTGCAGATTTGGGTACAAAGCTAAACTTCAGCACTGCATACCATCCTCAGGCAGATGGTCAGACAGAGAGAGTTAATCAGGTGCTTGAAGATATGCTTCGCATGTACGTGATGGACAAACCAACCAAGTGGGAAGATTACTTGCACTTGGTAGAGTTTGCTTACAACAATGGACACTAGGCATCCTTGGGGATGAGTCCGTATGAAGCTTTGTATGGACGAAGGTGCAGGACACCAGTGACTTGGGATAATCCAGTGAACAGGATTGTGCTTGGACCAGAATTGCTCAAGGAAATGGAGCAAGAGGTTATAAATATCAGGCAGAATCTGAAAGCAGCACAGGACAGATAGAAAAGCTATGCAGATAAGCATAGGGTAAATAGGGAGTTCAGGGTTGGATATCATGTTTACCTTAGAGTGAGGGAAAGGAAGAGTTCCTTGAAGCTTGGAAGTTGTGCCAAGTTGTCACCGAGATACTGTGGGCCGTTTGAAGTGCTTGAAAGAATAGGGCCAGTTGCATATAGACTTGCATTGCCTGCTAGCACTAGAGATCATAATGTTTTTCATGTTTCTTTGCTTAAGAGATATGTACATGATCCTAACCATGTGATAAATTGGGATGTGATTCAGGTGGAACCCGAGGGAGAGTTCCGAATCGAGCCAATGCGCATCCTCGACAGGAAGGTCACAATGCTTCGGAACCGGGCCATAGGGCAGGTAAAGGTGAATGGGAGCACTACGGACCTGAAGAGGCTACATGGGAGCTGGAGGATGCCATGCGATTGGCACATCCATTTTTGTTCAATTTTGCGGAACACCGAGGCGATACCAATGTGCAATTGTTCAATTTTGTAAAAAGCACTGAGGACAGTGCTATTGAAGGGGGAGGGGAATGTAACACCCCGGTTTTGACCCCGTTGCATTGGATGTACATGATGTATATATTGTAATGATCAGGGTGTGGAGCTCAAGGCCAAGGCCCCACCATTAATCGGTTATGCCATGTTTTGGGACTTAAATTTGTCACCGATTGTATATCGGGGCATGCGGCATGCGTTTTGAGTTATCATCATGTAAATATGCATCTATAATTAAAATGAACACAACCAGCTACGGTCACGGCAGCTAAATCGAATGGGGCATTATTTTCACAAGGATAAGGATGGGGAAATTGTCAAACCCTGGGCCATTGAGGGAAATACCCATGTGTCTTCTTCTCTTGTTTTATTCCAACCACTTTCATTAAGAATGGCTGCTGGTGGTTGAGGCAGTTATGGTCTTTGGGAGTGGGGTGGCATGGCTGTCAGTCCTCACCCACATGCACACTCCACCATGGTTGACTTCACAATGGCAAAAGAAACTACTGCCATCACTCCCGCACATTCTTCTCTCTGCGCCTGTGCTGAACACCCACGCCCTCCAAATTTGCATCCTCGCCATTGTTGTTCGTCCTCCCGTAGGGACCATTTTTCAGTTCATTTTACACTCACGCACGGGATTATTCCTGGATTCTCTCACGCAGTTTTGTTCCTCTACGGATGGCGGATGGAGTGAGTGTATGCGTTCCCCACGGATTGATTTGTGGGCTGCTGTGGTTCCCTTACGTTATAGTGTGATTCATTGTGGCTTCTTTACGTTTTGGGACGGAGTCATTCATCCTCATGCACAAGCAATTGCTCTGTTGGATCTCACGCAGCAAGCTGGGAGCCTTTTGGCCACTATCATCCACGATTTCCTGTAGGAAGTCATTTCACGCTCAAGAATTGTGTGGTGGTCTGTGTAATTCTTACCCGCTTGCTTAGTTGTCCAGGTCGGACTGTTGTTTTTCCTCATGTTGTGATTGTGTTTACTGTTGCGTTTGGGATTGTTGTAACTCGTTGGAGAGTCATTTTGGCCATGATAGGGCCAAGAATGACTCAAGAATCGCCCTCCCTATATTAAGCTGTATCAGCTGATTGATTGCATGTGTGCAATGGTTGGTCTTCGGATTGTGATGGGAGAAGGGATGGGGGCTTGGTTTGCTTGATAAACATGGTGTTGGAAACCACACAGACAGAGCTAGAGGTTTGGATTTCTTCTCCACAACCCTTGAATAGCACTGGAAGGGAATGCAGGGCTTGAGGGACTGTGTAGCAGAGAAGGGACTAATTCCTTGTGTTGGGTGTGTGTGGGTGTTTTAGAAGTCAAGCTATTTCTGGTGTAGGTGTTCTTGGCTCCACAATGAGCTCACCAGCTTAGCATTTAGCCTTTCCCAACTCCTTGATGGCCTGATAAACCCAACTGTGTGCGCTTGGTTGTGCCTTGTGTATCCTTGGCTATGTGTCAGTCTTCTAGTTCCCTTATTCCTTGGAGAATCATGCCCAGCTCGGGGGTGGCAACGTTGCTGAGAGATTAAGGAGAACGCTGGCCTATGGTTGGGTGTAATGTTGCAGCGACGTAGCTGGTTGCGGAATGACTTCTTCATAAGATGAGTGATCTTGTCATTTTACTTCTGCAACCTTATTTTCTGTTAATGAATGTTATGGACATGTTAAATGAATGCATGTATGAATGTACGTTGAATTCCGCTGTGCCTGATAGATAATTTACATCTGTGCATGATAATTGTTCCTGTGTGCATGTTCCACTTCATTGCACTCTATTACAGCATGTTATTTTATTAAATCAATCATGGATGATGAGTAACGACATCCGTGTATGTTACACTACAATGCATTCTCTTTTAGCGTTCTGTTTCAGTAATTTTATTCATGTACATGTCCATGGGGCTCTTAGCCCAGGTTCTCAATGTTTGGGTCGCGTCCTCTTCGCCGGTCGGAGGCTTGGGGACATGACATTGGGCATGCCTTCCCAAGCATTTACTTGCCCCACAAGTCAGAAAAAAACGTTTTCCAAAATCTGATGACTTCTTAAATTCGAATTTCTGACTGCCATATTCTTCTCCATCCCCATGCATTAACTAACTCAACCATTTTTGGAAGAATTAAATGATTGGGTGAATGAGACAAGAAAGGTAGTTGACTATTTCATGGGTTCTCCCATTGACATTTGGATTTTCCCCATTGGCCCCAAAGGTTAAATATTTCCCCCTCCTTATCCTTAGGAATATCATGCCCTTTTCATTATGGTTGCATTGACATAGCTGGTTGTGGGTATTTTAATTAAAATGCATATTTACATGATTCAAAAATTATAATGTGCCGGCTAGCACGAATATACCTTTGGCAATGATTTTAATCACCGTAACATAAAATGATAAATCTATGTTGGGGATTTTGCCTTTATCTCCACACCACGATTAATTACAATATATACATCATATACATTTAATGCAAATGGGGTCAAAACTGAGGTGTTACAGTCCCCTCCCCTTTCAACAGCACTGTCCTCAGTGCTTTACAAAATTGAACAAAATGCTACACTGATATCGCCTCAGTGCTTCACAAAATTGAACAAAAATGAATGTGCCAATCGCATGGCATCCTCTAGATCCCATGTAGCCTCTTCAAGACCGTAGTGTTGCCATTGCACCTTTACCTGCCCTGTGGCTTGGTTCCAAAGCATTGTGACCTTCCTGTCGAGGATGCGCATTGGCTCGATTTGGAACTCTCCCTCGGGTTCCACCTGAATCACATCCCAATTTATCACATGGTTAGGATCATGTACATATTTCTTAAGCAAAGAAACATGAAAAAAATTATAAGCTCTAGTGCTAGTAGGCAATGCAAGTCTATATGCAACTAAGCCCTATTCTTTCAAGCACTTCAAACGGACCACAATATCTTAATGACAGCTTGGCATAACTTCCAAGCTTCAAGGAACTCTTATTTTCCCTCACTCTGAGGTAAACATGATCCCCTACATTGAACTCTCTATTCACCCTATGCTTATCTGCATAACTTTTTTGTCTGTTTTGGGCTACGTTCGGATTTTTCCTAATCTTTACAACTTCCTGCTCCATCTCCTTGAGCAATTCTGGACCAAGCACAAACCTGTTCACTAGATTATCCCAAGTCATTGGTGTCCTACACCTCCTGCCAGACAAAGCTTCATATGGGCGCATCCCCAAGGATGCTTGTTGTTCATTGTTATAAGCAAATTCTACCAAGTGTAAATAATCTTCCCACTTTGTTGGTTTATCCATCACATACATGTGAAGCATGTCTTCAAGCACTTAGTTAACTCTCTCTCTCTGGCCATTAGTTTGAGGATGGCATGCGGTGCTGAAGTTTAGCTTTGTACCCAAATCTACAAACAACCCCTTCCAAAAATTGGAAGTGAACTTGACATCTCTGTCAGAGACTATTTCCTTAGGCAATCCATGAAATTTTAAAATATCCTTCATGAAGATATTTGCAATGTCATTAGTCTTATGCGTAGACTTAACCGGTATAAAATACGTTGCATTTGTCAACTTGTCCACCACAACCATGATGGAATCATGTTGTCTCTAAGTCATTGGAAATATTGTAATAAAATCCATGGAAATAACTTCCCATTTCCATTCTAGAACTGGAAAAGGCTGCAACAAACCTGTTGGGTGTTGATGCTCAACCTTTACCTGCTGACATTTCATGCACCTTGAAATATATTCAGCTATGTCCTTTTTCATTCCTAGCCAAAAGTACTTCTTTCTTGCTGTAGCAATAGTCTTCTGATATCCTAAGTGACTAAAATATGGAGCTTGATGGATTTAGTCCATAACAACTCTCCTCAACTCTGCTACATTTGGAATATAAATGTTTCCTTTATAAGTAAGAAGTCCATCTTCTTCCAATTTATATCCCTCATACTTCTTCTCAAGACTTTGCTGGTGCAATTTTTCTTTTACCTACACATACATTTCATCTTCAACAGTATGACTAACAATCTGCTGTCTCAAATCTAATTGGAAAATACTGAGAGACGCCACATGCATTTCCTGCACCTTCCTGCCGAGTGCATCAGCTACCTTGTTCTCTTTTCCTTTCATGTGCTTGATTTAAAAATCAAACTCACATAAAAACTCCAGCCATCTCGCTTGCCTAGCATTCAAATTAGGTTGATCAAACAAATACTTCAGACCACAATAGTATGTCCTTAGCTCAAATCTTCTTCCCATCAAGTAATGCCTCCACATCTTGAGAGCATGTACTATGGCTGCAAGTTCTAGATCATGAGTGGCGTTGTTACGGAGAGAAATTCCTATGGCTTGGGGTACCACAACAGACAGCTAGACTCCAGAAATCAATCTTTCCCAATATGCAATAGAAATAAAAACATCTAACACTAAAGGATCGAACCTCGCACCTTATTCTGGACGGTTGAAGTAGATCCCCGTTGAGCTTTCCAATCTTCAGCTTGAAGTGCTATAGCACGTCCTCAACAACAAGTAAACAATACAAGCATACTATATTTCATGGTGTTAGATCTATTCTAGCATATATAAATCAATAATGTATGAGCATTTGACATATTCCAATGGAAACAACATTCATTCAAATACACATTACTGGACAGGAAAAGATATTTCTATTAATATGAATCAGAGATTACAAGTGACAACCTCTGACGGCACGTCTGCGAACCGGAGAAATTGAATCCCCCACTTGGGCCTCCACCACCTCAATCCTCCATCACTCTGATAGCAAGCTTACTAGCAAAGGGCAAGCTTGGGAAGAACACAGCAGTGCTCCAAGGGACAAAGGGATGCAGACTCAAGCATAAGTTCTGGCAACAATGGACTATAGTTTCGGTACTCTCAATTCTCTCTTATGCTTTCAATGTCTTAATGGTTCCTTATATAGCTTTTCAAAGTGATACTGAAAGGTCGAATCCGTGTGATATCAAGGCATATGGAAGGCCAGGAGTCATGTGAGTCGGATCCAAGACAAGGAATGCTCCAAAGGATTTTGGATTATGTACACATCCCGATGTACGCGACTATAGAGGGAATATTCGCGTATGTACGCGCTTATCGGGGAAAATGCCGCGTATATCATCTTTTCTAATGTTTTTAGGGATGGTCGATGATACATCAAAAGACAAAAAGTGGTCCATATGGGCTAATGAGTCTGCAGCGGGGCAGGGGAAGGCCATACAATGTGTGATTCACCTAGTGTGGTGAAATCCGCTATAACAGATGCCCCCTAATGTATGAGATCAGAGGGGTTATACAATGGCCAAAATACATTATAAGTCCATCCCAGAAGTGAAGTGATGAAGGTACCCAAATGGAAGACCAGCCACCCAATCAGCATAATACCATAATACAACTCTGCATATAACTGCAAGTACATATAGCAGTCCCGGATACATAAGAGTACAATGGCCATGAATAGGCATGAAACATGATAGAACATATGTGGTCATTGCCACGTACAATATACATAGATCAGAATCTCCATGATGAAGATATACAAAGTACAATGATCTCCACATAGGCTGAAGATATATAACAGATCAAGATCTCCATAGTGGCTGGAAATGTCTGACATATATTGGAACACTGGCATGATCAAGGAGGTAGCATATAGTGGATGCCACCAATCTGGAAGGTCTTCTACACAATCCGCTACGAGTACATGTCCTACTATGCGAATAGAGGTGTCGAGGTCGAACATAGTAGTCCATCGTCTGATTACTGGTCATTGATGTATACCATTAACAGACGCGAGATCACCCACCAATAATGAAAATGGGAATCAAGGTACTAGAGTGCAAACTAACAAGTGTGAATAAATGTGTTGAGGTCGAACACTTGAAAGAATCCATCGATTAGGGGACATTGATGTATTCCCAAAACTGTCGATGGCGAGAGAACCTGCCACTGATGACTGCAAGTCTCAAGGCACTCAAAATGACTCTAGACTCCAATCCCAGAATAAATGATCTGAAGTCAATGGGATGAAATCCGCTGGAAGGAGGGCATTAGGGCATCCCCCATCATCCAACACGAGGTACTCAACAAAGCTGTATAATGTGGAAGGACTCGATCATAAGTGCACGAACCAGTAACTGTACCGAGAATGGCCGACATGCAAAGTCAAGATAACTGAGGAATGGCCGACTCAGGTTTCAACTTCCTTTGAACAAGAGCATAACGACGTATGGTGACTGAATGAAGGCAGCATAGACTCGATATACAAACTGGGACATCTCTATGACGCAGGAGGCATCAATAGAGGCTCCATAGGGACTGGAAGCTTAACCAGTCGGTGGAGATAAAACTCAGATAACGAGTACAGCTCCTAAGTCAAACTATAACCCAACCAATGGATGTGATATACAGTGCTCTGTTTGAGGGCGACACGACTCGACAGCTGCCAAAGATAATATCTTTTCTTGTCCGGATTTTTGGTTTTTTGATTTTTTTGGTCTTTTTCAGTTATTTGGAAAGCTTGAAAAAAGAAAAAACTAGCTTTATAGTTACAAACTAGGAGGAGACGAGTGTCATTTAGGGCAAACAAACTAGTTCCAAGCAGTGGAACATACCTATGCTCAATGCAAGGATACATGTGTAGGATATCGACACTCGGGGGGAAATCCCCTCCCGGTAAAAAGGTAATCAAGCTGCGAAGGATATAAATAAAGGCTCTGCATGGCTAGACATGAGACAAGCTCGGGCTATATGGCTGAAACGCAATGTCAGGGGAGCCGGCATAAAGCTCAATAAGACAGGAAAAGCTCATGATAATGCATCCACAACTTGATACAAGGGGAGTCCGGAGGGAAAAAGGCCAACATAAGATCAAGAGGAGTATGAGGCTCTTGCTAAATGTCATGGCAATACTATACAACGGACTCCCACACCCTAAAAGGGGGGAACATCGGCATGGGCACCAAATGCAAATAAGGTGCTAACTAGGGTACCCATGTATGGTGAGTCTCTACCACTCATATCATGCCACTTCTATAGCAGCAAGAAGGTTCCGTGACATAATAGAGTGGGTTCGTACCTAAGGATATAGTGACATGGTCATAAGGTCATGCAAAATGCAAACGGTGGTGAACCTAACCTATATGCCAGTGTAGACGTTATACCTGAGATCAGTACGAACAAGTCAATCCAAAGGCTGAAACGACGCTGAAAATGGTCTTCTACATCACAAATTAGGTCAGAAACGGTCCAAAATGGTTAGAAACGGTCAAAACTATAGGAAAGGGGGTAAAAATTTTCAAATATTTGAAATTTTTTCTATAAATAGTAAAAAATATAAATCATTTGAAACTTTTACCCATTGGAGCTCTGATATTCAACTGCAAATTCCAGGAAATCCAGCCGACGGAATTCACAACCGATTCTTCCAGGTACTTACTCATGTTCTCAGCTTGCATTTCAATACAAATTTTAGAATTTTTCATGGTCAAATGAATTTTTAAAGGCCAAACTTACATGAGCGCCACGGCCCACGCGGGTATCGAGGTTTTTTCCGCGTATAGGGCTGGCTATACGCGGAAAAGGGACCAGAAACCGCGTACATACGCGGCTGTTTTGAAAATAGCCGCGTATGACGCCGCGCACTAAGATTTTCATGAATCTAATGGACATTTTGGTCAACTTCTCATGCAGGATGGTGCTAGAGTGGCGAGAACGCGAGCATGGTGATGTAGAGGAAGCAATAAGGGCTGACAGAATGGCTCAAGAAGCTCTAAGAAGGTGCGGACTTTACAAGTTTTGGTGCCTAGGAGGCTTGAGGGCCAAACCAGGACTACTACAGATGCTTGTAGACTATTGGGATCCGGACTCAGAGTCCTTCCGGTTAGACAGTATGTCCCTCACCATTGAGGTGGAGGATATCTACTTTATCACAGGTCTATCACGGCGAGGTGAGACGGTGAACCTTCGTGCCCGGGGAGGGCCAGGTCATGGGCTAACTATCGATGAGTAAATCGCAGTGTACTGCTATCTAGAGACAGAGAAGGTGGGGAGCCAAGTCCCCACCAACGCTATACAGGTACTGGTCCTAAAGGCCATCTTACTGACACTGGGCAGGATAGCAGGCTTAGCATCACTCCATTAGGCCTCGTGGCCATTGATGTTCTATGCGGTGGAGTGCATGACACCGACCATCTATGACTGGAGCACATCACTGTTGAGCAACATGAAACATCAGCTTAGTGAGTGCAAGGCAGGTAGGATACGGAACTTCGGGTTCAGCAGTATCTTGAGCACTTTTTTCTTCGAGCGGGTTCCAGGATTGAGCCCTAGAGTGGATGTTCCTCTCCACGGGGTTCGAGATCCGGCCCAACGACGTTGGGCAGACGCGATGGGCAGACTGGGGGGCGGTAGGGTGGCCAACCCCTATCCAGCAGACTTTTTTCCATGGTGGCGACGACAGATTATCGCCATAGAGGACTACCCTTATGCAGGGATAGACTTCCGGGGAGACCTGGAGATGCCATTACCACCAGGATCAGCATATGGAGACATAGGTAACGAATCTCGACCCTTACTCTTTTTACAATTTTTGAAGTATTTAATTTTTTTGTGTTTTCTTGATTAATGGAATCAAAAAGACATGTTTTTGGGTGACAATACATAATGACATCTACCATTCATGTGCATATGTGGGACCACGGCGACCAGAGGGCTTCCCACGTCATAGATGGAGGGGAAGAGGAGACGATATCACCGGTGTGGATGCGGAGCGAACGCTCCAAAGCATCCATACCAACTTCGTGCGACTGACTCACAGGATTCCCATGGTGCAAGTCGAGGACTTGCCTGAGGCTATGCAGAGACAGGTGGTTGGTGTACCACGCGCATGGGTGCGTTTATTCCGGCGGCTAGCTAGAGCCGTGGTGACATATCATGATCACAACCCTCATCCACCTCCACAAGAGTAGACACCTGGGGGTGTATCTATTTTGTACTACCGTGTATATGATGGTGGCTTTCAAAGCCCCAATTTTGTATTATGACATTATGTATTACCACATTTTTGATGTATATATAAAA
>LPNX010146598.1:339051-389433 GCA_001517045.1 Pseudotsuga menziesii
TAATGCAATGAATTGAAAGAGCACCATAGGTGGAATGTCGTAACGTGTTCACTCGGATCCTCTCCTGGTTTTCCTTCGAACTTAGGTATGTCCGAAGGAAGCTTGGTAGGGACAGCCGGCCAAGCCGGGTCATGAGCTACAGGATCGTTCGTAAGTCTCGATAAGTTAGGTAAATTGAGTGTAGCGAGGAAAGGGAGCTTAGCATGATGAGGTCTAGGGATCGCTCCCTGGTTCATATAGGATTGATTACCACCATGACCTTGGCCATAGTGACCTCCTCCTGTATGACCCGTATAGGGTGGCGTGGAAGTAGCATACTGAGGTGGACCTTGACTAGTAGGAGCTATAAAGCCATAGTTGGGAGAGTAAGCAGGTTGTGAATACCTGCCTCCATAAGGTGGAGAGACATGTCCATACTGCGCCCCATAGTAGGGTCCATAGGTCATCGGCTGCGATGCCCCGTGAGACACTCCATAGGTAGGTACATACATTCCGGAAGTAGGTATATACATACCGGAAGTAGGGATATATGTCGATGAAGTAGCAATCTGACCTCTAGAGACATGAACATAACCTCCCGAAACCACCGGTGGTATGTAGGCTTGAGACACAACCGGTCTAGTAACTGCAGTACGGATCTGACTCGTAGCTATGTGCCGACTCGAAGGACCACGAGAGTAAGGTGGAGGGTTTACATTTGAAGAACCCGAAAGCGAGGACAAAGGAATCTCGGTAAGAAGAAATGTACTAGTGCCTATCGTCACTCATCTAGAACCTGGTATCCCTATCGGATCACTAACTCTAGACCTAGGAGGTATATAAGATGGAGCTTCCGCCACCAGGACAGAAGGTGCAATGTGACTAGTACTCCCAAACCTCTCCGCAAGGTAAGGCATGGGAATGCCCTCAGGCATAGTGTTAGGGTCAAAGTCGGATTCAACATGAAATGTCAAATCGTGCATAGGAAAACCAGTCGTAACATAACCACCATAGCTGGTACTAGGAGGGTCAAAGTGAGTCTCGGCATCATCCGGCATTCCATACTGGTAACGGGTCAATGGGGAATCTGCCCTAGTGTGAGGAGGTCTCTCATGAAAAGATCCTATCTGGGATATAACAGGACCAATCTCAGCTAGGTCAGGTGAGGGATCATATGTAGGGGTAAGCTCCCCATCGTCAATACAAATGGGAGGAGGTGGCTCAGGAATAGTCTCTGAATGATCCTCCATGGTGTGTGAATCAGTGTGTGAGACAGTCCGCTTAGACAATCTAGGCCCCTCTCCCAAAGGAGGAGGAGAAGTGGAAGGCGGAAGTCCTGCTAACCGACGAGAACGGCGCTGAACCGCACCCGACTCCACAATTACTCAAACAAAAAAGCAAAGACTCTCTATTTACGTCAACCCTAGGCCAACTAGCGTGCATAGAGCAATCATTATCAAATCTAAAGCCAAAAGCAAGCAAACAAGGGCTGGATAAGTGAGCTCCCGAATGTGGCCGGTATGTCTCGCCTAGGAGAGGCTTGAGAGGCCCTTGTCACCACAAGCGGAGGTTCGAAACCAATTATTGTGGACCTCAGCTTCAACGCGTAAAGCGATTGTGCTGTCCGACCCCAACCTGGCCGGGACACATGCAGAATAACCTCTACACATACCCCCTCGATATCCTAGGTAAGATCATTAAGGTCACCTCGATATAATCAACGCTCAGGCGGACAGTCGCAGGCGGGATTGACCGTATGGGCAGGGTAGCAAAGCCCGAAACTCCCGAAAGAGCCCCCAGATACGAATACAATCCTGGCTATATCGCCGGTGCTACACAGTTCTCGACCAGGGGTTATCCCAATCAACAACCGCTCACACTGCCTAGTGCTTGACTCCCTTTTGAGAGGAGCTTCCTGAGAACGCTGGTTATATAAAGGATTTCACACACTCCCTGGACAGACACCTAGTTGTTGTAGTTTAGTGATCTTGGAGAATTAACTCACAATGAACTATTCCAAGCTCCTAAAACCTAAGCTTGTTGGTGCACCCTAGAAAAGAAAAGAGTGTAATTCATTTTATTTAGCGTTGATTTTAGTTTGGATTTATTACTCAAAAATAGGATATGGTCGTGCAACTAATGGTGTTATGACGCAACAAGAATTAAAATGCACACCTAACAATCAATGCAAATGCATTGTGTCCATGAAAACAGGGTATGCGTACTATGTGAATGCACAATTTCTTCTTCAAATGCTGAATGCAAATTTCCCTATATGAATTCTTAACTATTACTCCAAAGCAAATCTAGATCTAATGCAAGTACAATGCAAAATGCATAATGCAATGCATGATGATAAGCAAATATTTAGGATTTTTTGAAAATAGAGAGATACAAAAAGCAAGAGAATGATTCTAACCACCCCAGACTCTGCAAGCACACATAAACAACATTCCAGCAAAGAACTAAGGCAAAAGGACTCTAATGCGCTAATCTCAAACAAAAAATCAAAGATGCCATGACAAGAACTTTCCTAAAAGAAAAAATTTAGGCTAAAAAAATGTTTCTGGTCAGAAACAGAGGTATTAACAGACTCAGGCAGTGCCAAAGGAGACTCAGCAACTAACAGAATTCACCCAGCAATCCAATATCTTCCACAAAAAGGTAAAAAACCAGGGTATACGCGACTGTGCGCAGTGAACCCGCGTGTATACGCGGCAATACCAGGGGAAACCACGTGTATACGCAACTGTAAGTAACAAACCCGCGTACAGGAAGAAAAAGATGCAAAAATTCAAGGCAAACAGACAGGCTGAGACTAAATTCACACCAATCAGGCTCTACTCGGCATACATGCCCCCATACCCGACACAGAAACAAGAGAGAGAGAGCACTTCAAATACATTGAATGCCAAAAGATCAACCCCCAAAGGACAATTACTAGGAACTCCCCAGCGGGGTCGCCAATTCTGTTACAGAGAGAAATTCCTATGGCTTGGGGTACCACAACAGACAGCTAGACTCCAGAAATCAATCTTTCCCAATATGCAATAGAGATAAAAACATCTAACACTAAAGGATCGAACCTCGTACCTTATTCCGGACGGTTGAATTAGATCCCCGTTGAGTTTTCCAATCTTCAGCTTGAATTGCTATAGCATGTCCTCAACAACAAGTAAACAATACAAGCATACTATATTTCATGGTGTTAGATCTATTCTAGCATATATAAATCAATAATGTATGAGCATTTGACATATTCCAATGGAAACAACATTCATTCAAATACACATTACTGGACAGGAAAAGATATTTCTATTAATATGAATCAGAGATTACAAGTGACAACCTCTGACGGCACGTCTGCGAACCGGAGAAACTGAATCCCCCATTTGGGCCTCCACCACCTCAATCCTCCATCACTCCGATAGCAAGCTTACTAGCAAAGGGCAAGCTTGGGAAGAACACAACAGTGCTCCAAGGGACAAAGGGATTCAGACTCAAGCATAAGTTCTGGCAACAATGGACTATAGTTTCGATACTCTCAATTCTCTCTTATGCTTTCAATGTCTCAATGGTTCCTTATACAGCTTTTCAAAGTGATACTGAAAGGTCGAATCCGTGCGATCTCAAGGCATATGGAAGGCCAGGAGTCATGTGAGTCGGATCCAAGACAAGGAACACTCCAAAGGATTTTGGATTCTGTACACATCCCGATGTACGCGACTATAGAGGGAATATCCGCGTATGTACGCGATTATCGGGGAAAATGCCGCGTATATCATCTTTTCTAATGTTTTTAGGGATGGTTGATGATACATCAAAAGACAAAAAGTGGTCCATAGGGGCTAATGAGTCTGCAGCGGGACAGGGGAAGGCCATACAATGTGTGATTCACCTAGTGTGGTGAAATCCGCTATAACATGCGTAGTTCTTCTCATGCTCCTTCAGCTTTCTTGATTCATAACATATCATGTGGTTGTCTTGCATAAGGACTCCTCCTAGCCCTTGTCTGCATACATCGGTACACACCAAAAAATATTTCTCTAGGTCTGCAACTTTCAACATTGGTGCACTGGTGAGAAGATTCTTCAACTGCTGGAAGATTTCTTCATATCTCGATGTCCATTCTAACTTTATCTCCTTCTTTTGTAAAGAAGTGATGGCATGTGCAACTTTGGAGAATCCTTCAATGAATCTCTAGTAGTATCCTGCAAGTCCCATAAAAGATCTTACATCTGTCACATTTCTTGGAGTAGGCCAATTCATAATGGCTTCAATATTTTCAAGGTCCACAGATATACCCTCTTCTGAGATAATGTGACCCAAATACTGAATTCTATCTCTATAGAAGTCACACTAGCTCAGCTTTGCATACAACTGATGCTCCCTGAGCAATTGTTATGTCGATCACAAATGCTATTCATGCTCTTCCTCATTCTTAGAATAAATAAGAATGTCATCAAGGAAAACAAGAACAAACTTGTCCAAATACCTCATGAAGACACTATTCATAAGGCACATAAATGTAGCTGGTGCATTTGTGAGACCAAATGGTACCACTACAAACTCATAATGTCCATACCTTGTTCTGAAGGTTGTTTTATGAATGTCTTCATCCTTGATTCTCACCTACTGGTAACCAGACCTCAAGTCAACCTTGGAAGATACCTTTGCTCCTCTCATTTGATCAAAGAGGTCATCAATCCGAGGCAAAGGATATTTGTTCTTCACTGTGACTTTGTTCAACTGTTTGTAATCAATACACAACGTGAGTGTACCATCTTTCTTCTTTACAAATAGAACTGGTGCTCCCCAAAGAGACACACTCAACCTGATTACTTCTTCTCCAACAACTCTTGCAGTTGCATCTTCAATTCTAGCATTTCAGGTGTACTCATTCTATAGGGTGTCTTGGACACTGGTGTTGCTCCTGGCACAAGTTCAATTGTGAAATCAATGTCCCTCTTTGAAGGAAGCCCTAGAATCTCATCAAGAAAAACATCCCTGAATTCTTGCAACACATTAAAGTCCTCCATCCTAGGAGTTTCATCCTTAGTTGCCTCCAAAACATGAGCTGCATACAACTAGCAACCTTTCCTACATAACTTCTTCAACTGTATTACTGAAATCTGCCTCATAGAAATCACATTTGGAATGCCTTTCACAATCCTTGAGTTGCCTTCTTCATCCAAGCACTCAAAAGCCTTATTATAACATTCAAGCTTTATTCTGTGAGCTTCTAAACAATCCATTCTGATGAGAACGTCATAGGAACCAAGTGGTAGAACATTCATATCTACACAAGTGACCAATCCATTCATGACCAATGGACATTTCTCTACCACTTCACTAACCTTTCTCTTAGTTTCAGTGGCTAGCTGAACTAACCAAGATTTGCTATGCTTTACTTTCTTAAAAGCACAAATCTCCACTACTTTAGGGGTAATGTAAATGTGAGTAGAACCAGGGTCAATCAAAACAGAAACAAATTGTTCAACAATCTTACCTGCAACTTCAACCACAATTGATTGGTGATCTGCCTGGCGGTCCTTCAGTGTGTTGCAGTTGTAACTGTTTTCCCAAATTTTTAAAATTTTGGACCCTCCTCTTAAATTTTATCCTGCCTAAAATCGTTTGTATCCATAAACTCTGTTTTTGTTTTCCCTATGCTACAAGTTTGGATTGCTGGGAGGTCAACTGTTTTCATGCTTTTTAGAAAATTGCTTATGTCTAAAACTGCTTTGGGTTGTGGAATTTGAAGTTTGATTTGAAGCGGTTGTCCTTTGATCTGATTTTGTCCTTTGATATCAGAAGTCTGTTTCTCATTTTCGTCGCTGTTTCAAAGGTGAAACAAACTTTTTCGTCGCTTCCCAGCCGAAAGTCTTTTGGAACTTAACATTTTTTTGGGTTGTTCGGAGGTCACTTAAACAATGCATCGGAGCCATATCTCCCATCGGAGCCTCCGTTGCGGAAGTTGAGTGATGAATGTTTTGACGGATACCTTTGACTTTTCGATGTCGTGATGTTATTATGTTTGACTTGCTTTGCGATGTCGGAGGCGGTTGAAGTTTGAGTCGGGGTTTTTTTATCCCTATGACGACGTCGTTTTGGAGATGAGACCAACTTTTTAAGCCGCTGTGCAACCTTAAGATTTTCTGAACACTTAACGTTTTCATGATGTTTCTGCACCATATCGGAAGGTTTTACGACTTTGATCGAAGGTGGTAGTCTGATTGATTTCTGCCACTGTGACTCCCGAGTGAGCCCACCTTATAACTGCTCCACTCATCAATGCTTTGTTATGGTTTTCGCCGATTTGTTTTATTTTCTGCGGAGCCCGTATTCTTTCCATCTTCCACCATTGCGGCTGCGTAATGCACTAACCACCCGATGTTTATGTCATTCCGTCTGCCGACAAGGAGCTTTTCTGCCCAATGCTTTAGTATTTAATCTTTCCGACGTCGATAGACTTAATGGTCTCGCGGAACCCATTGTTCGTCTGAAGCCCACCGTCGCGGCTATTAATTAAACTATTCTGCCAATGATTTAGTGATTTTCCCGCCTATTCTATGTGTGTGTGTGTGTGTGTGTGTGTGTGTGTTTTCTATCTGATGGGTGGCGAAGGTTTCATATTCTATCATTTTAAGGTTTTTCACAATGAGAACGAAGTACAGGGCCTCATTTTGATGATTAGTTTTATTGTTAATATGGTACCTTTGTTGAAGAGATACAGTCCGAATTAATGATGAATTTTGTTTTAACTGCAAATGGACTTAGAAGATTCTTCACATTACTGCTGCAAAGGCGACGTAGCTAAAGGACAAAGCAAAAGGAAGTTGGCTGAAAGGTGATAGGCCGAGACGTTCTGACATCAACGGGATCTTAAAAAAGACAAATAAAATTCAAAGCAGAGGCCCAAGCTTGGAAAGGTTCATCAGTTACCGAGTTGGTCCCGTTTCATGAAGTACTCATAAGCTATAAATCTGAAATGTAACATCTCTATGAATCATGAGCACTCGCAAACTGACAAAACTATGAAATTGAAACGGTTTGGGGATCCCAAAGGTCACAGGGGGAGGGGCAGCCCAAGGGTTGCGGTTTTTGTATAAAGATAGGAAAGTTAGAGGGAATGGGGGCTTTTTCCCTTGGAAAAAATTGTGAACCACTTGTTGTAAGAGGAACTACTTTGTTTTACAATAAAAAAATTACAAATTTTACCTGTTGGAGAAGGTGCTATGTGGAATGTTCGAATGTGACTAAATGAATAATGTTGAAGGGCAACTATTTCGTTTTCAACTGTGTTTCATTAACTATGAGAGCGTTCTAACTTTCTGAACCTATGTTCTTATTTGAATGGTCTCTGGTTTATTCTGCGATAATTTACACTATGAGTAATGGAGGTTTTAATAATTGATGAGCTATCTTGTCGTGTATATCTTTATTCATGTTTATGTGTTTTGATTCTAAGAACAACTATCTGTGATTTGTCTTAACATGTGAACAATATTACATTACTCATGAATTAATATCTTGCTCCCTAGGGACAGCTTAGTTAGTGTTGTTTTTTCTAGTTGTGTGTGATTTAGATGTGAGAGAGTCTAAGACGAGAGGTAAGAACCTGTGCATCACATTGTGACCACTCCTTGCATTATTTATCAATCTGAATCTTAGATAGGCACTTGCATATCATACTTAAAGTCAAAAAATACAAAAAATATATACGGTGGACCGGGCCGTAACCGGTAAAACCTTTTATTTTTGTTACTTGACCTACGGTAGTCGGACCGCAAACCGGACGGATTCCCTACACCAAACAGTCACGGGCTAGTTGGGAACGTTGACTGGGGAGAATCCCTTGCTTTTGTTGCCTATGAATTTCCAAGCCTCAACAGTTTCTGGCGCTAGAAGGAAGGCTGCCAGTGCATGGATGGCTAAGGAAACCCGTTTTCTCGAGATTATTCCACCGGTGATAGTTCAGAAAGTAGTTTGTTTCCCAATCCAATTCCTGAAGAGAAGAGTAAAGAGCATTTGTATTCTGTGGACAATGAAGTTGTTAATGATCTGAGAAGACACACACGGGCTTATGTAAAGATTATTGGAGGATTACCCATTATCCCTGATTTACCTCGAAGAGAATACAAGAAGAAAGACCATCCCATCTTGGAAGATTCAGTGTTGGTCGAAGATTTGGAAGAGTTAGTGGAAGTAGCATTACAGGAGGTTGTTCAGCCTTTGAATCAAGTGGGCCTAAATACACCTTACGGTTCACCTGTTAGTACTCTTGTTCATCCACCTCCTCACTCTCCACCCAGACTCATGGCAGGTGTAAATGCAAACCAGCCTAACCCACCAAATCCACCACTTGCTTGGAAAGCCAGATCACCCCTGAACCTAACACCTCCGTTGCACGACTTACCTCAAGCTTTTGAAAAGATGCCGCCCAAGTTTGATCCACATGAGAATATATTAGTAGATGACCATTTGCAAAGTTTCTATTTGGCAATAGAAGGATCAAGGGCTGGGGAATATGAGGACATAGTTTGTAGACTTTTTCCACACACCCTTAAAGGAGCAGCAGCGTCATGGTACTTTGGTTTACCTGCAAACTCTATCCTAGATTGGGATACCTTTGAAAGGATTTTTAGGAATAAGTATGCAACCCAAAAAACTCATGCGGCTCTCGTGAAAGGACTATGCGCCTTAAAGAAAGAAAGAAAAGAGAAGGTGCATAGTTTTACCCAAAGCTTTGCAGCCTATCTTAAGAATTTTTCTAAAGTTGACAAACCCTTAGATAAAGTCCTGATTGAATACTATACCTCAGCTCTAGGACCCGAGTTGGCCATGTTTTCCAAACTGAAGGCCAAACCGACGCTAGCAGAGACTTATGAAGAAGCGGAGAGAGTAGAGGCTGAAAAAGAAAGCATCGAAGATTATCTTGAATGGTCAGGAGAAAAAAATGTTGGGAGGAAAGCTTTGTTATTTACTAATCCTAAAGAGGAGCAATCACCAGATTTCGAAGGAATGGAAAAGATGATGTAGAAGCTCTCTAACAAAATCATAGACTTGGAGAAGGAGAAGAAAGCCCAGAAGTTCTATAAACCTTATTACAAGAAAAGAGAAGATAACAATCAATCCCAACCCCCTCTGTACAGCCCTGCATCCATGAACCTAATGGAGGTAGGAATGGATAACTTTTGCACTTTCCACCAACAACCCCATTCTGAAAAGAATTGTCCTCAATGGATAAATTCAATGACGTTGGTTATGAATCAGCTGTTGGATTCCAAATTAACTGAAGACAACGATGATGAAGGGAAAGACAACAATAAATCAACAAAAAAACAAGAGGATGAGGCCATAGTTTTATGGGACTGTGTGTCGTTGTTTAATGCCGAGGAAGAAAAGGATCTGAGACACAAGGACATCGTGGAAACAAATGTAACGACAAGAAGTCAGGGGTTGATTAAGGAAAATAGTCTTATGCTCCCGAAGGTTAAGAGACTTCAAAAGAATGTGAAGAAATTTCAAAACAACTCCTCAGCTAATAAAATTCCAGAATTTACCATCACCAGTCAAAATCCTAGACAGATCAACATGCCCACTAAGGCCAATGAAGAAAAGATAAATCATGTTAGACCGAATCTCATAGGACATAGAATGGATTATGACATTGTGGAGGATATAAAAAAGGTAAGGGCAAACATCTCATTATTTGAAATGTGCAATGTGCTGCAGCAGAAATAAAAGCTATTGAAAACACTTGAAATACCAGAGGAGAGACCGCCCACTGATAATCAGCCCCAAGAAGAAGAAATTGGTGAGGCAATTATGGGAGGTCAGCCTAAATGTAAGACTCCACCTTTTCTCCTTACTTTTGAAATTTTCAACCACAACGTGCATAACTGCCTAGTAGACTCAGGGGCATTGGTCAATGTCATGCCGCTGTCGGTCTGCAAAAAGATAAATGGACAACCTAAACCATCTACCTAGAGGGTCGTTCAGTTGGATAAAATGAATGTGAATGTTATTGGGGAAATGGAGGATGTTCTCGTTCGCTTATCGTCAAATGATAAGGTATGTCAATTCATTGATACTGTGGTGGCTGGCATACCGAAAGCTTATGGACTTGTTTTGAGCAGAGATTGGTCGGCAAATCTGAACAGATATTTTGCCTCAGACTGGTCACATCTGTGGCTAACATATAAAGGAAGCCCAAATCAAATTAAAGTTTTGAGGGAGCTCCACATGAAACACAATGTTACTCAGTTTGAAGTTTAAAATGAACCAGTGGATTCTGTTTTGGGAAATTACTTTATTGAGCTAGAACCAGGAAACTATCAAGCGAAAGAAGCCAGCAATACATCAGACGCTCAACCTAATCTCCTTCGGTTCTCACAGGCTGATGAAATTGATTGTAAAATAGTAGAATTAGTTGTAGATGTAGATGTTAATTCTCGCACAGTAGCAGTTAGCGATTTTTGGATGCTTTTCTTTGACGGTTCTAAAACTTTAGAGGGGTCAGGAGTCGGCTGTGTCCTGATTGACACTAGAAAAAACAAACATTTTCTTTCATGTAGGTTAGAGTTCAAATGTACCAATAACACAGCTGAATATGAAGCATTAGTTCAAGGACTAAGAAAGGCAATTGAATTAAAGGCAAAAAATATGAAAGTGTTTGGAGATTCTGAAATAATTGTAAAACAAATTCGAAATCAAATACATTGCATTTCTCCTCATTTAAAAGCTTATCAAAATGAAGTATGGGATTTACTTAAAGGTTTTAATGCATTTAACATTATATCGATTCCAAGACTTAAGAATGCAGCAGCTGACTTGTTGGCCGCCTCAGTTGCGAGGCTTGTGCCCTCTAATAATCGATGCTCTGTTGAATTTCTTTTCAGGCCTTCAATTCCAGATATGATTACCAATCTACGAGTGTTCGATGATGATCAGCAGATTATAGAATGCTTGACAAATGACGAGACCTTCAAAGGGGTGATTATTGATGATGAAGAACATCAAGCCGAGCTGAAATTCGATAATTTTCTTCCTAAAGGAATCAGGACTTTAGAACAAATGTTTGATTTAAACGAGAAATTCATAGGACCAGCGAATGTGAAGACTCATAGCTCATCTCTATAGTTCAAGTTGATTAATTTGGGGACTGAAATGGAGCCTAAATATGTGAATTTGGGAAAATGTTGCTCCCCAGGTGAAAAGAATAAGTTTATCAGTCTTTTCAAACAATACAAAGATGTTTTTTCTTGGACGTATGAAGATCTGAAGACATATGACACCAATATTATTCAGCATGTTACCCCCATCAGATCTGGAATCAAACCTTATCAGCAGCCTTTAAGGAAAATGCATCCAAAATTAGAACCTTTAATCCATAGTGAAGTAAAGAAGCTATTGGATGCTAGAATTATCTTCAAGGTTAGACACTCAGAATGGGTTTCAAATCTGGTACTGGTAAGGAAGAAATCCAGAGAAATTAGGCTATGTGTGGATTTCAGAAACTTAAATCGCGCCTCAAATAAAGACAATTATCCTGTCCCACCCATGGAACAGATATTGCAAATGGTTTCGGGTTTTGAACTATTCTCTTTATTAGATGGATTCTCAGGCTACAATCAAGTATTAGTAGCTGAAGAAGACAGACTTAAAACGACGTTTAGAACCAGGTGGGGAACTTTTGCTTACAGAAGGATGCCCTTTGGACTCATAAATGCTGGAGCTACTTTCCATAGGGCTATGGACATAGCTTTCTGTGGTCTGATTGGCCGCAGTGCCGTTGTATACCTCGATGACATCACGATATTTTCAAAGAAAAGAGAGGAACACGCATTTCATCTAAAGCAGATTTTTGAACATTGCCGAAAATATGGTATCTCACTAAACCCCAAGAAGTGCGTGTTTGCTTTTACAGAAGCTAAGTTGTTGGGTCATGTGGTGTCTAAGAAAGGGATCTACATAGACCCAGAGAGAATCAAAGCTATCGAATATATTCCTTTACCCCATAATAAAAAGGGCATGCAATCATTTATGGGGACAATAAATTTCGTGCGAAGGTTTGTGCCAAATTTCGCTCAAATTGTTAAACCTTTACAACAAATGGTAAAGAAAAGTGTACAATTCAAGTGGACTGATGTAGAGAAGAATGCATTTAGTAAAATAAAGACAGCTATCGTGCACACACCCTCCCTCAAAAGTCCAGATTTTGAGAAAGATTTTATTTTGTACACTTTCGCATCTGATGATTCATTAGTAGTTGTGCTTACCCAGAAGGAAGATGAGGGAGATGAGTTCCCCATATCATTTATGACCGCTGGTCTGCAAGGGGCCGCGCTGAATTACCCAGCTGTGGATAAACAGGCTTACGCGGTGTTCAAAGCGGTGAAACAATTCAGACCATATATACTTAAGAACCGGACAAAGGTCATAGTTCCACACCCAGTTGTGAGGTCTCTCTTCGTACAAAAGGAGTTAGGAGAAAGAAGAGGCAACTGTGTAACATCTCTACAGGAGTATGACCTTAAATTCAAGCCAGCCTCCTTAGTTAAAGGACAAGGATTGTGCAAACTGATGACTGAAAGTAAAGGCAATGAGGAACATGACTAGGAAGATGAATTTGAGTTACATTTGATGGATGTATGTCCTCTTTTCACAGCTCCATACTCCTGGTATCGAGACCTTGTGCATTACCTTTAGACGAGATTATTTCCAGAACATTGGAATTCTAAGCAAAGAAGAGCACTGCGTATTAAATCATCCTCATATCAGATTATTGAAGGAATATTATTCAGAAAGAATTATGATGGAGTCCTGCTTAGATGCTTAGAGAAAGAAGATGTAAAGAAGGTCATGATAGATTTACATGATGGGCCTACTGGAGGACATTTCTCTGGAGATACCACAGCACATAAAATTCTCAGAGCGCGATACTATTGTCCCACACTGTTCAAAGATGCACACGCCCATGTAAAAAAGTGCGACATCTGCCAAAGGTGTGGTGGAAGACAAGTTAAAGCAGCAGGACCATTAAAGCTTGTAATGATAACAGAACCTTTTGAGCAGTGGGGGATGGACATAATCGGAGAGATAAAGCCAAATTCTTCCTTACAACACAAATATATTCTGACAGCAACCGACTACTTCACTCATTGGGTCAAGGCCATTCCGTTGCATAAAGTAAATGAAGATGCGGTCATGGAATTCTTGCAAGATCATATTATGACCAGGTTTGGAGTTCCAATTTCTTTAGTTTTTGATAATGCTACTTACTTTTCCTCGATTAAATTAACTGCATTTGCTCACAAGAAAGGAATTAAGTTGCATTACTCTAGAAATTACTATCCACAGGGAAATGGTTTGGCTGAATCTACGAGCAAGAATCTAATTAGGATTTTAAAAAAGACGGTGATAGAAAA
Source organism: Pseudotsuga menziesii (assembly GCA_001517045.1). Taxonomy (NCBI): domain Eukaryota; kingdom Viridiplantae; phylum Streptophyta; class Pinopsida; order Pinales; family Pinaceae; genus Pseudotsuga; species Pseudotsuga menziesii. The sequence goes on from LPNX010146598.1 coordinate 352,464, forward strand.
TTAGAGGAGTTGGCACTCAGCATTGCCAAATGCTCTGTGGGCTGATAGGGTCACCCCCAAGACTTCATTAGGTGTGTCCCCATATACCCTTGTTTATGGAAAAGAGGCCATTCTACCCCCCAATATCATGCTACCCTCTTCCATAATAGCCCAGGAATCCAGAGGATCAGATAATGAAATCTTGCAGATAAGGATACATAATCTTTTGAAGGTAGAGGAATCTAGATCTAGGGCCAGAGAATGTTTTAAACAACAACAGGAGGTAGTCAAGAGGTGGTTTGATAAGCACAATGCTGGAACAAAAGAATTTGAGGTGGGAGATTCGATTCTCAAGTGGGATCACCCTCATGATGAGAAAGGAAAGCACATGAAATTCCAACAGTTATGGGTAGGCCCTTTCCATATTTCGGCAAAACTTGGCCCCTCATCCTATAAATTGCAAGATTTACAGGGGTGGGAAGAGAACTTACCAATAAATGGTTTAGTTCTTAAACCTTATTTTTCCTGAGTTTTTGTTATTGGTTTTTTTTTTTTTGCTTTGTACATAAATAATTTGCTTTGTTGGTTTATGTTGATTTATTTTATTCCTGTTGGTTTTAGTTAGCTTTTGGTTGACTTCAATAAAAGAGGCAAACTTTTGGTTGCAGGGAGAGCATTAGAACTCTAGATTAACTAAAATCCTTGATTATAAGACTGTGTACTTTTGTTTTTTCTGAAAGAATTTATTCTAGTTTAACAGTTTTCCTAAATGGCTATGAACACATTGAAGTCCTACTTAATCCTTGTAAAATAACTTAGGATCAAAAGTCTGGAATACTCTTTCGAGGCTCCATCCATCTCACATGTAAAATGTCCTAGGGGGTGACAACAAAAGACCCACGAAAAGGAAGCAGGGTAAATAGTATATTATATATAAATGATCCCATGCCAAGAATTGAAAGCCAAAAGGCAGATAAGAGTAAAAAACTCCTAAGAAAGCAATAAGTACCAAAACAAAGTACTGAACTATATGAGTACAAAATTGCCAAAGTTCTTCTCTGCCCGTGACCTGAAAGTTAAATATATCTCTCTCACAAAAGGACACTATGGATAGAGGAACCTGAATAAAAATTTAGAAAGAAAGGCATGCAGGAGGACTCAAGAAAGGACCAAAACATCCAAAAGCACAAAAAGTGCAAAATGGCATGGAAATGAGGAACAAATGAATATTTCTATTTACCATATGTTATGATCCTATGGTGTCCAAGCTGGAAGCTACCCGAAAACAGAGGTAATAAATGAAACTCATCTTCCTGGCCTCAAAAGAGTTATCTTGACTTGGAAATCTTGGTTTCCATTCTCCTAAATTAGACTATCATCAATGATTAAAAGTACATATATTTGCCATTTGGGAAATCCAGACATCTAGAAGAATTCAACATGTTGGTTTTAGTGTCAAACAGTCTGTTACTTAAGGAAGAAATTGTCCAAAGATCTGGGTTCACCACGTAGTCGCCAATTGTTGCAGTTGAAACTGTTTTCCCAAATTTTTGAAATTTTGGACCCTCCTCTTAAATTTTATCCTGCCTAAAATTGTTTGTATCCATAAACTCTGTTTTTGTTTTCCCTCTGCTACAAGTTTGGATTGTTGGGAGGTCAACTGTTTTCATGCTTTTTAGAAAATTGCTTATGTCTGAAACTGCTTTGGGTTGTGGAATTTGAAGTTTGATTTGAAGCTGTTGTCCTTTGATATGATTTCTTCCTTTGATATTGGAAGTCTATTTCTCGTTTTCGCCACTGCTTCGAAGGTGAAACAAACTTTTTCGTCGCTGCCCAGCCGAAATTATTTTGGAACTTAACAATTTTTTTGGTTGTTCCGAGGTCACTTAAACAATGCATCGGAGCCATATCTCCCATCGAAGCCTCCGTTGCGGAAGTTGAGCGATGAATGTTTTGACGGATAGCTTTGAATTTTCGATGTCGTGATGTTATTATGTTTGACTTACTTTGCGATGTCGGAGGTGGTTGAAGTTTGAGTCGGGGTTTTTTGATCTCTATGACGTCGCCGTTTTGGAGATGAGACCAACTTTTTAAGCCGCTGCGCAAGCTTAAGATTTTTTGAACACTTAACGTTTTCATGATGTTTCTGCGCCATATCGGAAGGTTTTACGACTTTGATCGAAGGTGGTAGTTTGATTGATTTCCGCCACTGCGGCTCCCAAGCGAGCTAAATGTCCACCTTATAACTGCTCCACTCGCTGATGCTTTGTTATGGTTTTCGTCGATTTGTTTTATTTGTTGCGGAGCTCGTAGTCTTTCCGTCTTCCGCCATTGCGGCTGCGTAATGCACTAACCACCCGACGTTTATGTCGTTCCGTCTGCCGACAAGGAGCTTTTCCGCCTGATGCTTTAGTATTTAATCTTTCCGACACCAATAGACTTAATGGTCTCACGGAACCCATTGTCCGTCTGACGCCCGCCGTCGTGGCTGTTAATTAAACTATTCTGCCAATGCTTTAGTGATTTTCCCACCTGTTCTGTGTGTGTGTGTGTGTGTGTGTGTGTGTGTGTGTGTGTGTGTGTGTGTGTGTGTGTGTTTTTCTATCCGATGGGTGGCGGAGGTTTCATATTCTATCATTTTAAGGTTTTTCGCGATGAGAACGCAGTACAGGGCCTCATTTTGATGATTAGTTTTATTGTTAATATGGTACATTTGTTGAAGAGATACAGTTCGAATTAATGATGAATTTTGTTTTAACTGTAGACGGACTTAGAAGATTCTTCACATTACTGTTGCAAAGGCGACATAGCTGAAGGACAGAGTAGAAGGAAGTTGGATGAAAGGTGATAGGCCGAGACGTTCTGAGATCAACGAGATCTTAAAAAAAGACAAATAAAAGACAAAGCAGAGGCCCAGGCTTGGAAATGTTCATCAGTTACCGAGTTGATCCCGTTTCATGAAGTACTCATAAGTTATAAATCCAAAATGTAACATCTCTATGAATCATGAGCACTCGCAAATTGACAAAACTGTGAAATTGAAATGGTTTGGGGATCCCAAAGGTCACAGGGGGAGGGGCAGCCCAAGGGTTGCGGTTTTTGTATAAAGATAGGAAAGTTAGAGGGAATGGGGGCTTTTCTCCCTGGAAAAACTTGTGAACCACTTGTTGTAAGAGGAACTACTTTGTTTTACAATAAAAAAATTACAAATTTTGCCTATTGGAGAAGGTGCTGTGTGGAATGTTCGAATGTGACTAAATGAATAATGTTGAAGGGGAACTATTTTTTTTTCAACTGTGTTTCATTAACTATGAGAGCGTTCTAACTTTCTGAACCTATGTTCTTATTTGAATGGTCGCTGGTTTATTCTGCGATAATTTCCACTATGAGTAATGGAGGTTTTAACAATTGATGAGTTGTTTTGTCGTGTACATCTTTATTCATGTTTATGTGTTTTGATTCTAAGAACAACTATCTGTGATTTGTCTTAACATGTGAACAGTATTACATTACTCATGAATTAATATCTTGCTCCCTAGGGACAGCTTAGTTAGTGTTGTTTTTTCTAGTTGTGTGTGATTTAGATGTGAGAGAGTCTAAGACGAGACGTAAGAACCTGCACATCACATTGTGAGCACTCCTTGCATTATTTATCAATATGCATTTTAGATAGGCACTCGCATATCATACTTAAAGTCAAAAAATACAAAAAATATATACGGTGGACCGAGCCGTAACTGGTAAAACCTTTTATTTTTGTTACTTGACCTACGGTAGCCAGACCGAAAACCGGACGGATTCCCTACACCAAACAGTCATGGGCTAGTTGGGAACGTTGATTGGGGAGAATCCCTTGCTGTTGTTTCCTGTGAATTTTCAGGCCTCAACACAAGGCTACATAAATCCTAGGGATGACCCTTGCTACTTGACCCACTGTTTATGCTTCTTGAATGTTGTAAGCTAGCCTTGCACTCTCATTCTCGAGTGGACAATTCCTGTGCATGTGGGGTCCTCCACATTTTCAACATTGGAGAGGTTCCCTGTTCTGCTGTGGATCTCTATGCTTTTCTCCCATCACTCTAGCTGGCTACTTCTCAGCTTGTGATGACTGCTTCTGCTGATTCATGAGGTTAGAAGGTTTGAAACCTTTCTTCCTTTGGTCAGACTTCTCATTCTTTTTGTCCTTCCATGTCTTATGATAATCAGGTTTATCATTGCTTTGCTCATAGCAATACTTAGACTTCCTTATTGCTTCTTCAAGAGTTCTAGGTTCATAAAACTCAATTATGTCTTTGTAGGATTGAGGCAATCCACTCAGGAAACGCTGGATTTTCACTTTTTCATCTTTGATGTACTTGGCATACCTCAATAGTTCCAAGAACTTATTTGCATACTCTTCCATAGTCTGTTGTCCCAATCTCAACTCATGGAATTCTTTAATCTTATCATCATAGTACCTGTCAGAGAGGTACTTCTGCTTGAAATACTTCTTGAATTGCTTCCACATGATTCTTCTTTCATTAACCTTCTTTACTTGTATGCGGTGTTCCCACCATATGGATGCTATTCCAGTCAAATTGAATATAGCTACCCTTGCTTTCATATTTCCGAAGTAGTCTTGAACTTGGAAATACTTCCTCATCCTAAGAAGCCAAGCCTCAGCTTCTTGACCAGTCTTGACCTCACCATTAAAAGTAGGAGGCCTTTCCTTTTTGAATTCATTTCGTGAATTGTTCTTGTAACGTCTCCTCCTCTTATTCATGCGAGATGGAGAGATTGAATCCCCAAGCATCAACTTCTTGACCAGTCTTGACCTCACCATTAAAAGTAGGAGGCCTTGCCTTTTTGAATTCATTTTGTGAATTGTTCTTGTAACATCTCTTCCTCTTATTCATGCAAGATGGAGAGCTTGAATCCCCACTAGGTTTTTCAGAATCAGATGACCCACTGGTAGTCCATTCTGGATTATTCCTTTTGTCCCTGGAATCCCTCCTGGAGACATGGGACCTTTTATGGGAATCTCCCCTGGCACTACTCAGGCTTCTTTCTGGATTAGCTATCTGATGTCCATAATTTATTTGTCCCTGGATGTCTATCAAAATCTGCAGTATAGCTGCATTTATCTGATTTTGATCTTCTTGATCCTTAAGCATCCTTTCATTGTCTTTTCTGCAACTTTGCAACTCCACCCTTAGGCTCCTCATGGTGGCTGCAAAATCCGGGGGAGTATCTTGAAATCTTCTCCCATTGGACTATGTCTCATCATTTCCAACTCCGACATTTTCTCCCATAGCGTCTTCCTCAAACTCATAGGGGTCCTGTGCATCATTCATGTCGTCGATTCTCATCTTGGCCCAACCAAGAATGAATTCTTTTGAAACTGCTCTTATGCAGAATGTTGCCTTTGAAGGTGACTATAGTTCTGCAAAATGTGTTAATAAACACAATTGTTAGTTGCATAACAATCTCATGAGTTCATAATTACTTACCTGCATTTGGAAAATACTAGATTGACAACTTTGTCAAAACACATAGTTTTCTTTTCACCAAGAACTACTGTCTCAGGGGAACGACGAAAGACAAGGGGGCTCGCTCCCTTGTGGCTATAGGGCGGGTTGAGGGCAGTGCCCTCGTTTTTTTTTTTGTAAATCTTTGATTTTCGTGCAATCTGGCGCATAAGATTGCTGCCATTTTTCAGCTTTTCAGCACCTGTAAATCCCACTGGAATCCTGCTTTTCCACTGAAAAACTCATATTTTTCCATCCGATCAGATCCCTTCCCAACAAGTCATCCAATGTATCGTGTCACTGTTGACAATTTTTTCGACACCTTGGTGGATCGATCTTCATTTCCCTTCCGATGCTTATTAGATCAATCTTCCTTTGTCATCCCAGCCGAGACCATCGGTTCCACCCAGCCGACACCTTCGGCTCCTCCCAACCGAGACCTTCGGCAAAAATTCGAACTTAGGAATTTTTCAAAATTTTCTCCCTGCTTTGGTTTCTTTGTCAGATGGACTCAGCTTAAGTCATCCGATATTTTCCATACTTAGATTTTTTTTTTTTGAAATTCTCCCTGTGTTTCACATTTTTCCTGTGCTGGGAAGAGGGTAACCTTGCCTCTGTCACTACTTCTTCATGGCCCATTGAGGCCCATGCTGCAACATGTGCTCTAATACCACACTGTAATGTCACTGACCCTCCAATTGATGAAGAGGATGCTACCGATGCTGCTATCTACCCGGGAAACTAGCCCCATGAACATACACATAAAAATTGAAATGCTTTGAACTAAAACATGCATACATTATCACCATACAACAGAAGCAAAACCATACATTCAAGCATTCAGCATGTTCATTGCAATTCATTATCAAATGTAATTGTAGGGATTTAAACACAAGAATACTTATCTTATGAAGAAGAACGCCCCACAACCAGCTATGTCGCTGCAACGTTCCACCCAACCATAGGCCAGTGTGCTCCTTAATCTCTCAGCAACACTACCACCCCCGATATGGGCATGATTCCCACAAGGAATAAGGAAACTAAGCAGGCTCACACATAGCCAAAGATATGTCAAGAATCAGCTAAGCCAACATGGTTGGGTTTATCAGGCCAAGAGTACACAACAACACATAACCAAGCCAACAAGTTGGGTTTATCAGGTTATCAGGAGATGGAAGCACTGTCTGCTAAGTTAGTGGGCTCACTGAAGAGCTAAGGATGCCTACACCAGAACTAACTTGACTCCTAATACATGCACACACACACCCAACATAATGAATCATTCCCTTCTCTGCTGCATAGTCCCTTAGGCCATGAGAGTCCCTTCCAATGCTATTCAGGGGCGGTGTAGAGAAGAGAGCCATCCCTCTAGCTCTGTCTATGAGGCTCCTACAAAACACTAGGTTTGTCAAGCAGACTCCTTTCCACTCCTACATAGTCCAAAGACCAATTGCATACACAACAATATACACAATTTCTGGGTTGAGGAAACCATTCTGCAAAAAAATGAATTTCCAAGGAGGGTAAGAACAACCCCTAACAACAATTCGATTTCCCAGGGACGTTTTGGCCCTAATGTGGCCAAAAAACGAATTCAAACACACCCAAGAGAGCATGGTCTCTCCTCCAAATCGTTGGGCAATTTAACGATTTTTAGCTTGGAAATCAGTGGGGGAATGCAATAGAAAACGTTGGGGAACCCAAAAATAGATTTGCAAATGGAGAAAAACATCAAGGAAAGGAAATACTATTTCAACAATCGTTTAATGGCTTCCTAGGGCCAAAATCGACCTCTACAAAAACCCAAATTGTGTTTTTGATTTCTGAAGTCGTCTATGGCAATACGGGAGCCCAAAATGACTGTTATGAAACCCAAAAACATGATTCTAGCTTCTTGGCCACTCATTAAGGTAAAAATGGTTCCCAACCATGGAAGGATCCATGAAAATGCAGGAAAAATGTAAATCTTTCTTGCCCACTTGTTGAACAATACCAAAACGAATTTATGGGCATGCAAATATGAGGAAAATGACTCCAACATGAAGGATGATCACATAGGAAGCTTCAGCTGCATGCAGGAAGCCCACGTGAAGGAGAATGGGTGAGGAAAATGGAATTAATGGGTGAGTAGTGGCTTGGGCCTGCCTTCCCAAGCATTTACTTGCCCCACAAGTCAGAAAAAACGTTTTCCAAAATCTGATGACTTCTTAAATTCAAATTTCTAACTACCATACTCTTCCCCATCCCCATGCATTAACTAACTCACCCATTTTTGGAAGAATTAAATGATTGGGTGAATGAGGCAAGAAAGGTAGTTGACTGTTTCATGGGTTTTCCCATTGACATTTGGATTTTCCCCATTGGCCCCAAAGGTTAAATATTCCCCCCTCCTTATCCTTAGGAATATCATGCCCTTTTCATTATGGTTGCATTGACATAGCTGGTTGTGGGTATTTTAATTAAAATGCATATTTACATGATGCCAAAATTATAATGTGTTGGCTAACATGAATATACCTTCGGCAACGATTTTAATCGTCGGAACATAAAACGATAAATCGATGGTGGGGCTTTTGCCTTTAGCTCCACACCATGATTAATTACAATATATACATCATATACATTTAATTCAAATAGGGTCAAAACCAGGGTGTTATAGTTAGATTTATTACATCCTCATAAAATCAAAAATCAATTTTCATGTATTATGGAAAATATCCACATTGACAATGTCATCAATTATGGCCATCGACACTTTTCTGATCAAATTATGGAAACATTTGAATCACTAATTCAGAATTTGACTATGCATAATTATTCCCCTTTGGATAAGCTTTCCAACATCTATAAGTATGCTCAATTCTAAATTCTAAACATAGAGTTACAGTCCTACACAATTGTCAAATTGGCCCAATTTTTGCACATTTCTTATAGGCGCATTTGACACTAGAGGCCAACTTTAGACATCTGCAAAAGATCATCTATGGAGAATTAAAATAGTTTTTCTGTTGGCTTAGATAAAAATAGTTTTTCTATTGGCTTTGATAATACATACGATGAGGATTACTTATCAATCTTCCTTTCTTTGATCCGATGTTCCAGTCACCTGCTATAGGATTCTAGAATTTACTACTTATGTCTTTTCAACTTTCTTTAGACTTGAAATTTTTTAGTTTTCATTCCAAAATCATACCAATTTTATGAAATTCCAATGACCATGGTTAAACTATAGACCCAACTTCATTGATTTAAAAAAATGAATGGGGGTCAAGGGGGCTTTCCCCACCGCTGCAAGATGGGTCGATGGCAGTGCCCTTGTTTTTTTTTAAATAATTCAATTTCGCACAATCTGGCGCATAAGTCCAATGCCTTTTTCCGATGACATGGCATGGTCCTGACGTGGCCTAACATGTGCTTGTCGAGGCGTTTGACAGTTCCCACATGTCATCCTCCATTGACTGTAGAGGTGTAATACCGCTTTACCTCGACATTGGTGTTTTTTCCGCTACTAAAGGTGGTAACTCTTCATGAAGAAAGTAGTTTTGAAAAATTTTGCGGGGAGGAGTTGTCAACCAAATGTTGGCACACACCCTAGGTGGTTCGAACAACTCCCTGCTCACCCAAATTAACCATTGTGTACATTGTTAGTGAGTTATGAGTGATGGTTGTAGATCTTCCAGAATATCTGACGATTAGATATTCATCCCCCCCCGCTATCAACCACCGTGCAAGTTTCCAAGGAATAGTGACCCACGATTGTCGATCTGCCCTATCATCCAACGGTCAGATTTCCATCTGTCCACTGCTAACCGACACACAAGTTTCCAAAACGCTATCAACCATAGCCGTTGAATCTCCTCTAATGCTCGACGACTAGATCTTCATGCACCTTCACACTTTGTCATGGGAAATCACTATGCATGGGCTCGATGTGGCAAGTCCACATCATCCCTTCCGACCCTTGTGGCTCCTCCATGTCACCTGTCCACATGGCATGGATGGGTCCCACCTAAAAATTTCTCAAAATTGTAAAATTTTGAAATTACATGAAATTTTAAATTTAGGAATAAGGGCTTATTATTGAATTTATTTGTCATCTAATAGAACTCGCATTTTTAGTAACATTCCACTACAACTCTGCAATTTCAAAAATTTCCATCAATCAATCTACCTCTCCCTCTGATAGGTCCTAGATCTAATCCATGGCTTGGTTAGGATACCATCTAATAATTAAAACCACAACATTTACATAGGATCATTTCGTGTGCAACTCAAATTTCTATTTGTAACTATGCATTCTTGCCCATACAATCACGGTGTTGCAATCAAAAGCTTTGATACCACTCTGTAACGTCACCATCCCTCTATTTAGCCAACAAGAGGGGACATTAACTCACTGGGGGACTTTAAATTTGTTCCCAAGGCCATGATTACGAGTTAATAAATCTAAAATGCATGTGTAGATATGTAAATACAAACACACACACATACACACACACACACACACATCATAAAATAAATCAATCAGCACACACACAACAAGTAGTTACATGCATAATTATCACATGAATATGAATAACAAAATCATTGCACATCAAATACAAAAGAAACTTATCTTTAACAAAGAAGATGCAAGCAACTAACTGTGTAAGAACGATTTTCCACCCAACTATAGGCACTATGTCTAGCATATGTTCTTTCTGCTGAGAGGTCAACCCCAAGTTGGGCTATGAGGCCACAAGGTCGAAGGAAACACTTGCAAAGAACGATTTTCCACCCAACTGTAGGCACCATGTCTGGCATATATTATTTATGCTGAGAGGTCAACCCCAAGTTGGGCTATGAGGCCACAAGGTCGAAGGAAACACTTACAAGCTTCTCTCACTCAACCCACAACCCATTTTGCTCTCTATGCTTAGCCAAAACTCATACAGAGCTCTATAGAGATCTTACTCAACCATCATACCCATGGCACTCTTTCCAACTGTCCCACACAACACAAGGAAGGCATTCCCATTCAATGATCCATAGTTCCATCAGGGAATCCAACCCTTACAGTGCTTACCAATGTGTGCAGTAAGAGCCCCACCTACAATATGCTATTAAAGAACCTCTCGTAGCATAAATTATGGCTTCTCAAGCATTCAAAAGTAGCAGAACTCAATGGGTAGGGGTTCCTAGCTTGCCCAACCTTTTTGCTCACCTACAACCATATATTTTCCCTTCTAAAATTCATTTGTGTTTCCAAATTCGAATTTCTAAGTTCAACATAGTCTGAGAATGGTCATAAACAACAATAGGAAAACTCTATGTAGTGTAGAAACATGCATGAGAGGATGATGAAAATAATGTTGACTCTAAAGGATATGAGATGATGGTGAAATGACAACTCACATAGCCTTTGACCATAAAATAACAGCTGACAAAACTGTCACAACCCCCATGCTTCAATAACTATATGAATTGACTTTTGTCACCAAGCTCACACATACATTCAATGATTGGGTTTAATAGTCAAAAGTAATTAATTGGCTCATTTAAAACACATGGAAAATTTTGGATGAGTTTTAAGGTTGACACTTGGCAACATAGGATTTAAGTTCTCCATATACCTCCTTTCCTCTTACCCTATGGTGGAATCATAGCCCCTCTAGTGCTCTTTACACACATTTTGAATTGACATGATAAGCCAATCATACTCTCCAAATAAAATATATACATCATATATGTCTAGCTATTCACTAGTGAGGCCTAGGCCTGGCCTTAAGCTCTCCACTAAAAATCCATAATAACATAATTATATCATTTGGATAATTTTGATTAAATACATTTCAAATCAAAATTAAAAGTATTACAAGTAAGATGGATAAAAAATTCTCTTCCAACTTTACATTTTCTCTGATTACTAAATTCCTCTTGGGCCTCGGAACTTTGAAGAGGAGCAGCCCATAGAAGAGGGCACATTACTATTTTGCTGCGTCTCCACAACCTTCACATATTTTGCTTACTATTTAGTTTCTTTATTCCCTTGGTAAAGGCTGCCTGCCCGTTTTTTTGTACTTTTCCTGATTGTACCCTTTATTTTATATTATATTTTGATCTCAAGATTCTGGTTTGCTGGCTGTCTAAAATACCCCGTTTCCACTCCATTCATTTCATCAATCCAAAAGGCCCGCCCCTTCATCTTCCGTTACTTCACTGCATTCATCCATACCCTGAGCCCTCCTGCATCGAGTCAAATGACAGTACCCTCCTGCATTGTGTCAAATCACTTTCAAAGTACTGTCTTTTGTTCATTCATCATCACTTTTTAGGAGATCATATGTTATATATTTCATAACCACGACACTGGTTTTCCCCCTTTTGCTGGAGGAGTTTGAGTATACTTCCTGTGCAATTTACTTGCTTGCATATACCCGTATAATCCTTGAGAGTGCTGATCATATCCTTCACCAATTAGGTGCAGGTTTGGCTATTTGGGTTTGCGTTGAATAGACAGAAGTTGGAGGGAGTTTTGGCGGTTTTGGCGAAGCTGGGTCTCTTAGTTCAGCATTTATTCTCTTGGGTTTGGCATTCCATCAATTGGGTTGAAGACAAAGCTCAAGAAGTTGAATTTCGGAGTATTTGTTGATCGGGGTTTCTCGAGTTTAGGCCTTTTTAGGCCACCTTTTGATCTAGATCTCTAAGCTTCACATTGGTTTTGATCTGCGTGTGGCTTCTTTTGAAGACTTGATAAGTCATACATTGCATTCCTGGATCAAAAGTTGGTACTTGGAAGCTTTGGACTTGGGTTTCTGGAATTTTGCTTGATTAGATGCCTTTGAGAGTGTCGGGCTTCTCCGAATTGAGTTCATTTTGCCCTAAGTCGTTTTGAAGAAGGCAAGCAAACATCAAGGACGAGCGACATGGCTGCACCCAAGCCCGAGGACATTACTCATCCACCAATGGAACAGCTGCCAGGCTTGGAGTACTGCATAGACTCCAATCCCCCTTGGCGTATGCTTCTTTTCTCTTCTTTCATTTTGCATTTTTCTATATTCATGTATGTTTAAGGTTAGTAACTCTACTAGACATGAAATTTACTGCCCTTGTAGCATTGGAAATGGTTATATGATTGTCCCTGAAACTTTTCTTCTACGGGAAATTTTCGATTCGATCAATATAAACATTATACATTGTGGCTTCTTCAGTTGATAATGAAACTTTTCTTCTACGGGAAATTTTCGATTCGATCAATATAAACATTATACAATGTGGCTTCTTCAGTTGAGAATGCGCAGTATTATTAGTTTATGTTGTTTTTTATTCTAATTAATCAAGTTGGTTTAAATGGGCATTAAATAAACCTATTTGCTTCATCTGCAAAATATCAGTATTCAATAGGCTTCTTGTAGAATCCACAGTTCTGTTTTGCAAAATGTCTGATCAATCATTTCGCTTTATCTTAGTGATTTGTTCTCTGAGTAGGATTATAATAGAACCACTGAGCATCCGAGGAGATGCTGTAGTTATGTGAGGAACTTGGTTCATGGGACCAGCATGCCCACAAATCTCATTGTTACAGTGGTATTAACCTCACACCGAGCCATTGCAGTTGTTGTTGAAGTGAATACCAGGGGTGGTATGTGAGGGAGATTAAGGGGTTTCTTGGTTATGTTGAACCGATTTCCAGAGATAACAACTCACACTTCAACATTGAACTTTAAAAGGTGTCCTGTCAGGAAAGGTGATGTAGCTCTTGTGGTAGAGCCAGCCCTCCGGCTAGGGGTTGGTCCTGGGTTCGATTAAATCCCAGTATGTTGAGCTAGGTTGTCTAGGGAGGCCTTAGTGAAATGGTACAAGTCCTGGGTGATTGGTCTGTCGTGTTTGTCTTTGATTAGGCCTAGGCACATGGTTGAAATTTCTTCCCGTTATTGAACTTGTTTGAAGGCATCATTTAAACTTCAAATGTCTAAGTTGACAGGCGTTGTAATTTCTGTCTTAGAAATTCATATCTGGTAAAATTTAGTCTCACAATCAGAATATAGTTGTCAGGAATATACCACTTTTTCAGTCCTTGCTTTATGCCACTCTTGAAAATACAACATGACCCTTCAGCTACTTTAGGGTTTACCCAGCATGCGATTTCTACGTAAGCACTTGCTTTTATATGGTGAGGACTTTTTTCTGTCATATGTTGGGTGTGGCTGCCCACACAAAATGCTTCTATTATCTGATAGTTATAGTCATTGACTGCTTCTATTATCTGATAGTTATAGTCATTGACTTGGTACAGCGGAGACAATTATATTGGGTTTTCAACACTACATTTTGATGTTGGGAACCACAGTCATGGTTCCAACTTTTCTTGTTCCAGCAATGGGAGGAGATGATGTAAGTGCCTCTTCATATGGCCTTTAATTTTAAATTTGCTTTAATTTTGGAGAATCTCAAAGGCGATTGTGCGAACTTTAGCCTGATTGATTACACATCTTAAACAGCGTGACAAGGTGCGAGTAATTCAGACATTGTTGTTTGTTGCTGGGATCAATACATTTCTACAGTCATTATTTGGAACACGTTTACCTACAGTTGTTGGTGGTTCTTTTGCATTTATCATACCTATAACATCCATTATAAATGATTCATCCCTCCGGAGTATTTCAGATGACCATCAGGTAGGTACATATGTTGTTGATGTTCAAGCTGCAAATTGATTGTGAACACTGGAAAGTATGTTCTCACAAGGATTTAGATGAACATCACCAGGGCCATAACATTCCATATTTGTCCTTGCAGAGATTTCTTCATACCATGCGAGCTATCCAAGGAGCATTGATTGCTTCATCAAGCTTGCAGATCATCCTTGGTTACAGCCAACTTTGGGGTATCTTTTCTCGGTATGTCACCACACTACTGGCTTTAAAACACTTCATAAATCTTTTCATGTGTGATGTATGAGATATCCACACAATGGTTTCTAATTTGACTCTCCTAGGGATCTATTTCAGGTTTTTCAGTCCACTTGGTATGACACCAGTTATAGCTTTGGTTGGACTTGGATTGTTTGAGCGTGGTTTTCCTGGGGTAAGGAGCACCGGCTTTACTTTTCTCAATGAAATGAATTGTTAGCACACATTCAGGCAACAGTGCCTCAATGTATTTATCAAAATTCAACATTCAGCAATAATTTCAAGATGTTAGTGCTTTGGTTGGGTGCTGTTCCTTTCTCGTCTGTAGTCCAGGCCCTTCTTGGATGATATATGGAAAGGGATATTCATGTAAGAGTTGCAACACTAAAGCGTGGTTTTTAACATTTCAGGTTGGTAAATGTGTAGAAATTGGTGTGCCAATGCTCATTATATTTGTTGGATTTTCACAGGTATTTATAATGTTTTCAATAAATTACTTGATTAAGCAGTTTTGGATGCATTTTAATTTTATGGTAATTCCTTCACTTGTTTTGACCCTCTCCTCTGCAATGCAGTATTTGAAGCATATCCATGCAAGGGATCTACCTGTTTTTGAGCGCTTTCCGGTGCTTATTTGCATTACTCTTGTGTGGGCGTATGCTCATCTGCTCACTGCAAGTGGAGCTTACAAGCATGTGCCTGAGAGGACAAAATTCAATTGCCGTACTGATAGAGCTCATCTTATATCATCTGCTCCTTGGTATGAAGTTTTATGACTTTGTAAATGGAAAATAAATGGTTGACAAAATCTGATTAGTAAAATAATAGTTCATTTATTAATATCTATGATTTGAATTACTTGTTTATAATCGAATGCAGTGATTTTTTTCATTAATAAAAAATAGATGTGGTATAACTATACCCAGAAGAATCATTATTACATACATGTATTGGATGATGTTTTGCATGTAGTAAGATCACTTTCTTTTGATGCAGGATAAAATTTCCCTATCCTCTGCAATGGGGTGCCCCGACTTTTGATGCTGGGCATACGTTTGGAATGATGTCTGCAGTTCTTGTTTCTCTTATTGAGGTTATACACAACTGCCACAATTTTACCTTTTTTGTGCTTAGAAATGAGTTTTAACTGCTTTGGGATTTGCATTTGAAGTGGTTAGATCTTTAAATATTCTGCATCATATCTGAGAGATGATAAAGCAGAAATGTCTCTTTCAGTAAATGCAGTTGTAATTTGACAATAACCTTATCATGACATTTTAACAATCAACTGCAGTCAACTGGAGCATATAAGGCAGCATCACGACTTGCAAGTGCCACGCCTCCTCCTGCATATGTTCTTAGTCGGGGTATTGGTTGGCAGGTGAGCTGATTGGGATTGATTATATTAGATTGATTATTTGAATCGACATAATTCTTCATGTACATGCTTTTATTTGGAAAACTGGATGGGGGACTTACTAGTGTTATGCTCCAGGGTATTGGCATACTACTAGATGGCCTTTTTGGAACAGGAACTGGCTCCACTGTTTCAGTGTGAGTATTCTCTGCTCATTGCAGCCATGAAAATATTACCACTAAGAGTTGCATTTCTAGAAATTATGATTTTTTTCTCACTTTAACTGAAGCTGTGTTGTTATTTCAGAGAGAATGTTGGACTTCTTGGTATTACTAGAGTAGGCAGCCGGCGTGTTGTGCAAATATCAGCTGGTTTTATGATCTTCTTTTCAATATTAGGTTGGGGACTCCTTTTTCCTTGTGAGAAGACATATATTTACTTGTTTGAGAGAAATGTTTATAGTCTTGTTCACAGTCCTTCATATTAATGTATTTTTGTATTTACTGACGTTTAGGAAAATTCGGAGCTCTTTTTGCATCAATACCATTTCCTATATTTGCTGCATTATACTGTGTGCTCTTTGCACTTGTTGGTAAGTGGTTTCAAATTTCAATCAATCTGAATAAAATAAAACCTATGTGGAAGTTTAGGCTTGTGGGTTTCTGAGTTCTGAGTGTTCCTACTTGCTGCTAATTTTTTCAGCCGCTGTTGGTGTTTCCTTCATCCAATTCACTAACATGAACTCAATGCGAAACCTGTTCATCTTGGGAGTTTCCTTATTTCTGGGCCTGTCTATTCCACAATATTTCAATGAGTTTTATGCTACTTCTAGAGTGGGCCCCGTCCATACAAATGCAGCATGGGTAAGTTTAAAAAAGAATTCCGAAGCATCTATTGTTTTGATTTTCAAAGTAACATCTAATAACTTGATATGATGCCTTGTGCCTATTTAATTTGTCATCTTTTGGTTGCAGTTTAATGACTTCCTAAATACCATATTCTCCTCTCCACCGACAGTTGCACTAATTATTGCAGTATTTCTAGACAACACTCTAGAAGTTGAACAATCCAAGAGGGATAGAGGGATGCCGTGGTGGGTAAAATTCAGAACATTTAGAGGGGACAGTCGGAATGAGGAGTTCTACACTCTACCATTCAATCTCAATAAGTTTTTCCCTCCAACATGATTTTGAGGATCTGTGGTGCGATTCGATAATGCCTGCCAGGAAAGTGTTGAGTGAATGTACCATTATGCTATTTCAAATTGGTTCATGAATTGGGATACTCAAATCCTAAGGAGATGGCTACAGGCATGCATCTCCCACTGATTGAGTCATTAATCTTGCAATTTTTTTTGAAGGAATACAAAGAAGATGATGTGAGGGGTCAAGCGGCAGTTGCAATGGAAATCCTCCTTTGTCATAAACATATATTTTCATCTCTAGTTTGGTTTCTAGTGTAACTTTGTCATATTTTAGTCATCATTCTTCTTGCAGCACTATGAAAGTGAGAGGGCATCTATCACTTTTCTGTTTGTATCACTTTCCCTTTTGTTTGCCACCACACAAAAAAATTTGTTCATTGTGTGTTTGACAATCATTAATGTAATAAGAAAGCAAGCTGTTGAGAACAAAGCTCTCATTCTATAAATTATTCTTTGAGCTTTGGTATTTTTCTGAGGGAAATTAATGTTGTAAATAAAGTTTTTGGCTTGGAAACTAAGCTCTGGTTTTATTAGAAATTGTAAAGGCTGCAGACAAAGAGAATATAACTCTTTACTCTGCAAATAAATTTCCAAATTGTAATTATGACATTGCAATTTATATATAATGTAGAAAATGGTTTGTGGATTTGTTTAGGCAAAAATTAGGTGTTTCATGGCCTTGAAGTTGTTGATTGGTCAACAATGATATCTAAGAATGGTATACCACGAATTTTGGTTTTCATATTGAACCAAAGTGTTAAAAAGAGACTACTATCACTACTAATTAAAATGTTTCAAGAACAATTGTTACCTTCAATTTAATTTCAGAAATTCAGCTAGTTTCTTATCCTAATGCAGCTCATTTTAAGAATTCTGTTAATTAAAATTCAAATATTGAAGAATCTGCCAAGCTATGTTTGGTTAAAATCTGAAACTCTCTTTTATTAAAGCACTGGATAATTTACTCAATGAATTTTACAATGGGCCAACAATCTAAAGTGTATAATGAACTCTATTCGGAGATGCACCTTGCTACTTTTGTAGCTGACTTTACTGTTTCTTTTACTCTGCATTGGAGGCAATGTCATATCAAATAAGCAAATTGTTTTTGACATCAAATAAGCAATTAGATTTAACATTGTCGCTTCTGCCTCTATTAGTTAAAACTACCGCGAATTTTTGCCTACGCTTGTATATATTGTAGGAATGGCTAAATGATTTTAGTAAGTTACATAATTTTCTGCTTTTATTGGCCGAAGACAGTTAACGTTTGCCTGAACTTCCAAAGCTGGGTGGAAGTTAAATAAATTGCAATTGTTGAATAATTTTTGTTGTATCGCTACAGAAGCAATGCATCCTGTTTCTAACATAGCCCGATCCTGTTTCTATCATGGCCCCGCATAAACAATGTGTACTTGCACTTTATTTTTACTTTTGCTCTATATTGTAGGAATGGCTAAATGATATTAAATAAATTTTGATATTATCTTTTCTGTCTTGTTGGCACAGGGACATCTAATGTTTGCAAGAACCCTCCCTCCAAAGCAGGCTTGAAGTTAAGGAAATTGCTATTAGTGAAAGCTTTTGCAGTGTGACAATGTTTGTTATAATAGCATCTTGTCTCCAACAAAGCCATGAAGAAACATGAGGGTCAATCAAAGGGTGAGAAGGTAAGTTTTTCATTTTCTTTATTTGGGTTTAAATCTTCAATGAGACATTGGCCTGTTATTATAAGCTAGAAGAGTGGGACATGTCAACCCTCGCTAAGTCACAAAGTATTGATATATCTAGCTTGCAAGCTGTTAAATATACTCTTAGATTACATTAATAGCTGCTGGCTTTGAACCTGGACCTTCCTGACAAAATAAACAAAGTCATGCAAAAGCAATGTGTAGATACATTGCAACTGGAGAGAGCTTTTGCAATATTACAATGTTTGTTATGCCCTTGCATGAACCATGTATCTTGTTTCCAACACAGCACTTTAGAAACAATGTACCTTCTCTCCAATCATTGTTTCTGTTGATGGTTGAGTAGGCCTTCATATTGATTGCAAGCAATTTAACAAGACTGTTCAATGCAGGCCTCTGGAACAAATCTCTCATGGTTTAAGTTCAATATTATAAGTGGTTACACCATCATAGATCCACCTAAAAGGGGATCTATCAAGCACCGAGAAGGATCAAATATCTTAAAGTGTAAACCCTTTATAAGAGTGGAAGTGTTGACCAAATGTGTAATTACTAATCCAATGTTTATGGTTTTAATTTATCTAATTTATGTTGTTTTATATTTATGCAATTCTAAATAATTTAAATTTAATTTAAGCCTACATGTTATTTTTATTAATTTTTATAAATGACACTTGTCAACTCTAGGATAAGCATGGAAGGAGTTACACATCTCTCCCATACTGGACTGTAATATGCACCTCTTCAGTGCGCAACAATTGATGACAGGTTAGTAAGCTAGCCAAAAAACAATAAAATATGGTGATTTTGCTATGCTTGCTAAAATATGGTGATTTGGCTAGATTTAGCGTTCTCCTCTAACTTATCAAAACTCCACTATATATATATATTCACCTAGGAATAGGCGGCGACACTTCAATCATATGACCAGACTAGCACACAACTCAACTCATATAACCAAACCTTAGTCGTTTGGTGCTTATCGGCCAAGGCGAATAGTGGTTCTGTAATCACGTTTTCAATGCCGATATCCAATCAAGAATTAGCACGTAGCTTTCCCAAACTACCCTAGTTTCCTATCGGACTGCCAATGAAGACTTAACTCGCTTGTTATTTCCTTCAGCGATGTGGTATTTGGACTGTCGATCACTAACTTTCTCGGCGAACTGGAAGTTATATGGTCGATCTAGCAAGAGCTTTGTAGTTTGAAACCCTCAATTTATCAGGTTTATATTTAGTTATAAAGAATAACTAAATCATTCCCCAGCCTCCGTTCCAGTGCTCGACCAATAAAACCCTTAAACTCTGTCGACTTCTAGCTTGATATCCACGTGAACTTTCCCACAGTTCGACAAGCAGTTTAACACTTAAACTGAATTGAAACTGTAGATGCAAAGAATAGTCGTGCCATATCAGCGAATGATCAGTCCGGAAAATGGTTTAACGCAAAGATATTTCACACAGTCTCGTTTCCAGATCGTCAAATACCAAATAGCCTGGAGTTTCAATAATCATACAATTTACCTCTATCAACCATCAATGTTTGATCTGCAGGTGAATGCGATGAGCTTCCAATCGCAAGAAAATACAGCATATATATATATATATATATATATATATATATATATATANTCCCCCTTTTTCTCTACACAGTGTATATCCTATCTCTCTTTTTTCCCTAATGCCCCATTTCGAATTACAACTCTCAGAGAAAACAAACTAACAAGTGAAGGAACTTTCTATTTTTATAAAAACTAAATCCCTATGTCTGTTCAACAACTACCTATTTGGCCTACTTGGCCTGATCTCCTCGCAGGGAGTCTAAGCTGCTAATTATTTCCTAATCTTTGTCAGAAATTGACAACAAGAATAACTACTTCTAATTATAAGCAAATAATAAAACTTTAAAACAATTTTTTTTTCAAGTCTTTTGGACAGTTTGTCCCCTTCCTAGCCACAACATGTGATCACTTCATCACATTGCTAAATGAATGGCAACCCATGTTGGCAAAAAACTACCATCGAATCAGGTCTTATGGGTGCTCTAAGAAACTGGCCCATAGGACGGCAAAATTTCTCTAATAAACCTGGCTTCTAATATTTAGTCCAATATCCCATATCTATAATATAGCAAATAGAATGTCAATTGTCCTACCTATGCGGAGGCTGCTACTCTAACTAAGGGCTCTACTCAAATATATTAAACTGACTATCCGGTGGTGGCACTTGAATTGGATGGATATACTGAGCTTGTTTACTTTTGATAATGATTGCTAACCTTCTGAATTCTTGATGATTCAATTCGAGAGGCGAACTATGTGATATTCAAGTGGATGTATTCCAGTCTAGAGAGAAATCAAATCTAGGAGTTTACATGGTTAGACTATAAGATGGCTAGGTTTTGATGCCTCTGCATCAACAATATTATCACGATAAAATGTTATCAGCTGTTTTTAAGCATCATTATTTTTTTAAAGTTTTGTCCACTAATGTTATTGCGTTGAGAGGTTCTCTAAAGCCCAGTGTGAAAGAAATTTTGTAACGTTTGTCGATATTATGTTGACCATAAATAATATTGTCCGAGTATGGGAGTGATGTTGTAACCTTAAAAAATAAAAATTTAATTATTTGCCAAAATAAATATAGGCCACAAAAACAACCTAATATGGGGGAGATGTTGTAATGTTCCTACCTAACAAAACAATAAAAAATAAAAAATTTAATTATCCGCCAAAAAAAGTCTAAACACAATATGTGGTAGTTGTTATAATGTTCCTACCTAACAAAATAATAAAAAAATAAAAAATTGAATTATCCGTAAAAAAAAGTGTTGGCCTTGCACATGGTTTTAAAACCATGTAAACCATGTCATGGTTTTAAAACCATGTGCAAGGCCTCCTCAACAACCCATGGTTTTATTGTACATGGTTTAGGAGGGCTTTGCAAATGGTTTTAAAACCATGTGCAATGCCTTCTAAACAATCCATGGTTTTATTGTACATGCTTTAGGAGGGCCTTGCAAATGATTTTAACAACATGTGCAAGGCCTCCTAAACAACCCATGGTTTTAGGAGGGCCTTGCACATGGTTTTAAAACCATGTATGGGGGAGATGTTGTAATGTTTGTAACTAACAAAATAAAAAAAATAAAAAATATTATATAGCGTCCATAAATAATATTAAATATTAATAATAAAAATGTTATATGTATACCTTAAATAAAAAGATGTCTTTTGGTTTGAATCAAATCAATGGCTATATGTAGTACACACCAAAGTCGATAGCTCCTTGAGTGCAATACTTCAGAAGAGGTTTACACCTCGAGAGATTTGATCCCTCTCGACACTTGATAGAGCCTAGGATTTGGATCTATGCTGGTTATTTTACTCCTTTTCCATATTGAGGACTGATTATATGTAACAATTTTTCTACATTGAAATTGGAATATGTCCACACTAACATATGGATTTAAAGCCACTTAATATGCTGAGAACATAGGTGTTTAGTACTTGTAGAGTTGCTTTCGAGCCTTGAGTTTTGCTATACAGATTGGCATATCTTGTCAATATTTTCATGTATCAAAATCTTTACCCACCAATCTCATTGTTTTACTCCTTTTCCATACTTAGGTTTCATTATATGTGCCAATTTTATTATCTCTTTTTCATATTGAGGTTGGATTGTATCCATGTTGACATATGAATTCATAAGCCCTTGATGTGATCCTGTAAGCCACGGTGAGAAGATGGGTGCTTGGTACACATGGTGTTACTTTTGAGCCTGAGTTTATCTTTTTACATGTTAAATTCCCTGCAAACACAATGTGTGGCTTACTCTTTACTTTATTTTGATACTTTTTCTTTTACTTTATTTGGAAGAACTAAACGGTATTTTATAAGTTGACATTTATCGTTCCTAGGTTTATTGGAAAAAAAACACAATTAATGTTTTCCAAAACCTTCAAAGCAAGGCTGAAGTTAAAAAGCTTTTTGCAGTTTTGCAATTTTTTTTATACCCTACCGAGACCATGCATCTCGTCTCCAACACAGCCCTGCTGAAACCATAGCTTACACATTTCTTTTTCTTTTTGTCCATGATAAGAATGACCATATGATGTCAAACAAGTTATAAGTTTTTGACTTTATCACTACCTTTATTGGCAAGAACAGGGCTAATTTGCTGGAAATTCTAAAACAGGACTGAAATTAAATAATATTGCATTTGGTGAATACTTTTACAATGTGACAATGATGGTTGTATCTCTACATCAACAATGTATCTTGTCTCCAATACCACTTTGGGGAGACAATGTATCATGTCTCTAATATTTGCTTCTGCTAATGTTAGGTAGGCCTTCATATTGACTGAAAGCATTTACTAAGACTGTTTAATGCAGGTCTTTGGAAAATCCCTCATGGTTACACATATATTATCATGGCTACACGTATTATCATGATAAACTGTCCTCCACAGTTTTCAAGCAAGTATCAATAATTTCTTGTATCAAAATCTTGGTGCATCAATCTTATAGTTTTATTTGATTATATGCACTGATTTGATTATTTCTCTTTTTCTATATGAAGGTTGGAGCATGTCCATGTTGTCATATGATTTCGTAAGCACTTGATCCAATATCCCAAGCCATGGTGAGAATGTGTGCCTAGTACACCTTGATTTACTTTTGAGCTTTAAGTTTTTCTATTCCATTTATAAATATTTTTACTTTGAATTCTTGGTAATGATTTCCTACATGTTGAATTTAATTTAATGCAATTTAAATCTTCTATTAAATATGCAAGAACTAGCTAACCTCCTTACCATTGATTTCCTTCATGCCCAAATTGAGGGTGAACATGTAAATCAAGGGAAATGTGACAAAATTTGAAACTGAACAAGGAAAAGATAAAAAACTGACGGGGACTAAAAGTCAAAAAAAACCAATTTAAATACGACATCAAAGCGCTGAAAAAATCAAAAGAAAACCAAAATGAGATGCAAATGATCCAAATAATTTTTTTAAAAGTTTTATTTATGTACGAAGGATCAAGAGGAAATGTCTCTAAGTTCATGGAGGATGAAACTTTTCATACAAGAAGGAATATTTAACCCCACAAACATGGTTGACATGGTTGGCAGTATGACAAAAATCATGCAACCCACACCAACCAACAATGGCATGATTGAGGCCAATTTAAATCCAAAACGGTTGCACACTTCTTGCAAAATTTGCCAAACTTTGACATCGGCAAATCATTTCAGATCACGACTATCTACATGCACTTTAAATCATGATCTGAAATCAAAGTTCCAAAGAAATGATTTATAATCTAATGCATTGTGATTTATTGCTTCACTCAAATCTTCACATGACCACCTAAGATCTTTAATGATGAGCTCATTGCGCACTTAACCCGACTCCACTTTACTTGTTATAGAGTCATAGAAAGGATGTGTTTCAACTTGAAACAAGGGATTAGTGAACATGGAAAGGATTTCATCATAAAAAACAACGGAGAAAATGTTAAGTGGGGCATGCATGTCGTCATCAAGTTTTAGAGCATCACTCAGGAAAAACAAAGGGTTAGTGAAAGTGTTATCAAAGTCACATGTGAGGGGAATATCACGAGGAGGAACCTCATTATGTATTTCAAGATTGATCTCCTCATCAGTAGTATTTTTATGAAAAAAATCATTATTTAAGAAAGTAGAAGTATCGACACTTTTTTCAATTTTTGAATGCCTAACTTGAGAATCCTTATCAATCATTAAAGGCAAGTGAAGAATATATAATAAACTACGGGATTTATTTTGATGATTGCTTTCAAACAAGTCCAAATTAGATGAAGGAGAGTCATGACTAAATGTCATAATGTTTTCATGATCATTCCACAACCATCTTCCTAACTACAAGTGATGAAGACATTATAATTAGGTTTTTGGAAAGGGAGCTCTAAGGTGTTATTGGGATGAACCTTTTCAACATTCTTTACTCAAAGGAGAACATAAGGTATTGAAAATAACTAATGGTGTGCATGATGAATGACACACCCTCATGTGAATGAAACCCTCCAAGAAAGTAACATGTCCTAATACATAGCTCTTCAACCTTTAGACACACATATAAAAGAAACCTCTAAAATTTGTACATTTTTCTCTTCCAACCACCATCAGTAAAGAGGAGGAAGATCATGATTCATAATAATGTAAGAGGAAAACTAAGTTGGTTGGGCAAATTGAATAAGGAATTTGATTATAGAGCTTGGTAAACCTAAGTTTGAAATACTATGGATTCTCCCTCTTTCATAAGTTATCAAAGGTCCCATAGGTAGAACTAAACCAATATGAGAGCTCAAACTAGGTAGATATGCATTCAACAAGTAGGTTTGAAAACAAAGATCTATCATGACCTTGAATGGAGTTGTTAAACAATAGAATTTCGGTTGTCATTATCATTGATGCTAAAGATAGTGCAAGCATTAGAGCATGCGCACAAGTGCTCTTCTACAAAAATAGTCTCGTCACCCTGAAAAATAGGAAAATTATGTTTGAGTTTGTAAGGTAAAGTTTTGACTGGGTAAGTGAGATCCAAGGGAAAATGTATACGCCAAGGATATTTGGAGTTTTATTCTTCCAATGAAAATATTCCATAATGATGGACGAGCTTATTCAGTTAGTAGAAGAAATCATCGAAATATATTCGATGGCGAAGCAATTAATTGTATTATTTGTGGCAACGAAAATACATAAGATACTCATGTCAAAATGCAAGACAACATTTTAAAATTAAATCAAAACTAGAAAGAACCATTGCAAGGTCCTCCCCACTATGGTTGCCAAAAAATGTTGATGAGGAGGATGGAATGCCTCAAAATCAACACTCTGACTTCCTGTGTGGCTAGGTGGGAAGAAGTGAGAATGGGACCCTAGGTTTATAGCCTCTTGAAAGAAGTCAGAATCCACTTGAAAAATCACGAAACTTTGATGTTTCAAACTATCATGAATGACGTAAGTGTGTGAAAAAGAATCTTATAACTCATACACTTGACTAAATTATAAAACAAAAATAAGTCAATACTTTACAACACAATTCTGTGTTTGTTCTTATGTATGCATAATGGTGTGCTTAATCTATATAACAAAAATCATTACCTTGTATGATTTTTAAAACATTGCATGCAACCTTTTATCTGCCTATTTTATTTAATATTATTTAACTTGATTTTTTTTGTCCTTCAATTTTTAAAGGAATAAGAAAACAAATTAATACTTATAAAATTCAAATGATAAATAAAACTAATGATTACATAGGAATGAACACATAAGATAATAAAGAAAAGTATTGCATGCACACTACAATAAAAATAAATAAAAAATGAATAATACAAAATAACAAACAAATAACACTTAAAGTGATGAATGGCCAATGAGACAAATGAGATTTTATTTTTTATTGTTTATGTTTTTTTTTCTCCTTACAATAAAGGAATATGAACAAAGAAAATTAAAACACTCAAAATACACGATTTAAAGAATCTCAAACTAAGAATACAATACAATTTAGTTATAACTAAGAATACAATACAATATAGTTATAACTGATGAACAAAAGTAACTTAAGTTCAACAATTAATTTTACATATAAGTATTTACAAGCACAAAAAAATATTAAACTTTGAAAAAACAGACAAAGTTAGGAGCGTTGTAATAATAGTAAAAAAAAACAAAAAAAAACACATTAGTTTATATATTTGGGTGTTATTTTAGAACATAATGAAGAAATAAAGAGAAGAAATTAAAGGTGAGGTATTTAATCATAATGCTTAAACATAAATAAATTGTACATTTGTTATGTGAATCTGTTATGTCTCCAATTAAGTAATTTCTAAATAATATTAATTGTAAATAATGTTTCACTAACCTATTAGTTCCTTAGCTTGAGATGAAAACATAAATTTTGTAAGAAGGGGCTATGGGATCCAAAAATGCTTTAGTTTACCATATTCACATTTAAATGGGTCACATAAATGATAAATGTTAAAAAAATAAGGTGGCATGGGTTCATGAAGACACTTGGAAGCTTGTGGAGCCTTTGGATGACTAAATTCCCCACACACTTGGCATTATCTTCATCCAAATGTGAACACATGGGTAATGTGACGTTATTGGAGGTGATGTGGTGTCAAATATCTTATAATGATCCAAGGAATTCTAATAGGTAAATGAGAGTAACTCTCATGGAAGAGGAAGAGACTAGAAGATAATGCGTGCCACTTGGAAGGAGATTCCATGCATTATATGGCAACAAATGATGAACAATTCTATGATAAGTGTGACAAATTCATACATGATTGCAGGCATATGACAAATTTGACATGACCGGGCTAAAAATAGCCACCAAGAGGTCGAATTTGAGAGTTAGAGGCCTCCATTCGAATTGGGGAAAGAATGGTAGCATGAATAGGAAGACAAGTGTCATGAGAGTTACTAAACCACTAATGTAATATCCCGTTTTTGACCCCAATTGAATTACAATTGTATATGATGTAAATACCAATATTATATCATGGTGAGGAGCTAAAGGCCAAGCCCCTACTATGGATTTAGCATTTTATGTATTGGCTGTTAAAATCGATACCTATGGTTTTGTGTTATCCAAGCACATTATAGAATAAGGCATCATGTAAATATGCAAATTAATAAAAAATACCCACAACTAGCTATGTCGCTGCAACGTTCCACCCAACCATAGGCCAGTGTGCTCATCAATCTCTTAGCACCACTGCCACCCCCAAGCTGGGCATGGTTTCCACAGGGAACTAGGGAACAACAGGCTCACACATACAAAAATATCTCAAAACTCAGCCAAACCAAACTACAGTTGAGTTTATCAAGCTGCTAAGGCACTGGAAAGGATGAATTGCTAAGCTAGTGAGCTCAACCACAGAGTTATGGACACCGACACAAGATCTGGCTTGGCCTCCACAATACCTACACACCCAACACAAGGAAGTATCCCCTTCACTACTACATAGTCCCTCAGGCCATACCTTCCCTTCCAGTGCTCTTCAGGGTGTGCATAGAAAGATAACCAGGCCCTCTTGATCTGTCTGTGAGGTTCTTCTCTTCACTAGGTTTATCAAGCCAATTATGGGCCTCTTCCACTCCTAAGTCTTTTAGACCAAGACAAGAATACACATCACAACAAAATACAACTGCTGGGTTGTAGAAAAACGTCCCGGGGACCAAAAATGGAATTGGTGAAAGGGAAAACAACCCCAAGTGAGAAAATATGATTTTAGAAACGTCTATGGGCTTCACAAGGGAAAAAACGACCTCCCTAAACACCCAATTCGTGGATCTATCTTCCCATCCACTAAACATTACCAAAAACGGATTTCTGGGTATGGAGAAATGAGGAACTCAACATAAATCATGAATGAGAGTTCCCGGCTTGCTTCAGTTGCACGAGGAAGACAAAAACAACCTCTTAAAACCCCCAAATCATGAATCTCTGCTGTACATTCACTCAACAAGACAAAACGAATTCCCAGCCATGGAGAAATGGAGGAAATTGCAGAAAAATGGGATGATAATGCCCCAGGTATCTCTAGTTGCATGAGGAAGAAAAACACATGGGTGGATAATGGCTTAGGAAGCAATTTTTGGGTATTTAATTGCCCAATAAGTCAAAAACACGATTTTAAAAAATGGGTGGCTTCTCCAATTCAAAATTGATTGCCATACTCTTCCCTTCCCAAGGCATTAACTACCTCAACCAATTTCTGGAAGAATTAAATGATTAGGTGAATAAGACAAAAAAAGTAGTTGACAACTTTATGGGTTCTCCCATTGATGTTTGGATTAACATCATTGGCTCAAGGGCTTGAATGTTTTCCTTCCCCATTGCTTATGAAATCATGCCCCCATCTCTTTGTTGCATTGACATAGCTAATTGTGGGTATTTTTATTTATTTGCATATTTACATGATGCCTTATTTTATAATGTGCTTGGATAGCACAAAACCATAGGTATTGATTTTAACCGCCAATACATAAAACGCTAAATCCATGGTAGGGCCTTGGCCTTTAGCTCCTCACCATGATTTAATAGCAATTGGGGTAAAAAATTGGATATTACATTCCTCTCCTTCTTACATTAGCACTGTCCTTAGTGCTCTTCAAAATTGAACAAAAAAAGATGTGCCACTCGCATGGCATCCTCCAGCTCCCATGTAGCCTCATCGGGACTGTAGTGCTTCCATTACACCTTGACCTGCCCAACAACTCTATTCCAGAGCACTGTTACTTTCTTGTCTAGGATGTGCAATGGCTTAGTTTGGAACTCTCCCTCGGGTTCCACTTGGATCACATCCCAATTAATCACATGGTTAGGATCATGTACATATTTATTAAGCAAAGAGACATGAAAAACATTATGATCTCTAGTGCTAGCAGGTAATGCAAGTCTATATGCAACTGGACCTATTCTTTCAAGCACTTCGAATGGCCCACAATATCTAGGTGATAACTTGGTACAACTCCCAAGCTTCAAGGAAATATTCCTTGGCCCCAATTTGAGATAAACATGATCCCTAACATTGAACTCCCTTTGCACTCTATGCTTATCTGCATAACTCTTATGTATATCTTGGGCTGCTTTCAATTTCTTCCCGATCTTTGCAACCTCTTGTTCCATTTCCTTAAGCAATTATGCACCAAGCACAATTCTATTCACTGGATTATCCCAAGTCATTGGTGTCCTACACCTTCTTCCATATAAAGCCTCATATGGACTCATTCCCAGTGATGCTTGATGTCTGTTATTATATGCCAACTCTACTAAGTGTAAATAATCCTCCCACTTGGATGGTCTGTCCATGACATACACGTGAAGCATGTCTTCAAGCACCTGATTCACTCTCTCTGTTTTCCCATCAGTCTGAGGATGGTAGGCGGTATTGAAGTTCAAATTGGCACCCAAATCTGCAAACAGACCTTTCCAAAACTTGGAATTAAACTTGGGATCCCTGTCAGAGATTATTGCTTTAGGGAATCCATGCAACATGAAAATCTCCTTCATGAAGATTTTTGCAATGACATCAGTCTTATATGTGGACTTAATCGGTATAAAATGTGATGCCTTTGTCAACTTGTCCACCACAACCAAGATGGAATCATGTTGTCTCCAAGTCATTGGAAATCTTGTAATGAAATCCATGGAAATGACTTCCCATTTCCATTCCGGGATTGACAATGGTTGCAACAAACTTGTTCGGTGTTGATGTTCAACCTTCACATACTGACATTTCATGCACTTAGAAATATACTCAGCAATGTCCTTTTTCATTCCCGACCAAAAATAATGTTTTCTGGCTGTAGCAATTGTTTTCTGATATCCGGGGTGACCAGAATATGGAGCATGATGGATTTCATCCATAGCAATTCTCCTCAAGTCTGCCACATTTGGAATATAAACTATATTCTTATAAGTAAGAAGTTCATCTCCTTCCAATTGATATCCTTTGTATTTCCTTTTGAGGTTTTGCTGCTGCAACTTGTCCTTTAGCTGCACGTACACTTCATCCTTAGCAATATGGTTAATGATCTGCCGCCTCAAATCTGGTTGACAATTACTAAGAGATGCCACATGCATTTCATGTATTTTCCTGTTGAGTGCATCTGCCACCTTGCTTTCTTTTCCTTTTATGTGTTTGATTTCAAAATCAAATTCACACAAAATTTCCAACCATCTAGCTTTCCTAGCATCAGCCACCTTGTTTTCTTTTCCTTTTGCGTTTGATTTCAAAATCAAATTCACACAAAAATTCCAACTATCTAGCTTTCCTAGCATTTAAAGTTGGTTGATCAAACAAGTATTTCAGACCACAATGGCCTGTCCTTAGCTCAAATTTCCTTCCCATTAAGTAATGCCTCCACATCTTTAGATCATGTACCATCGCTGCAAGTTCTAATAATGAGTAGAATAGTTCTTCTCATGCTCCTTCAACTTTCTTTACTCATAGCATACCACATGGTTGTCTTGTATAAGAACTCCTCCAAGTCCTTGATTGCATGCATCGATACACACCACAAAGTCTTTTTCCGGGTCTGCAATTTTCAAAATTGGTGGACTCATAAGAAGATTCTTCAATATTTGGAAGCTTTCCTCACATCTTGGTGTCCATTCAAACTTTATCCCCTTCTTTTGCAAAGAAGTGATTGAATGTGCGACCTTGGAGAATCCTTCAACGAACATCCTATAGTACCCGACAAGTCCCATAAAGGATCTTACATCTGTCACATTTCTTGGAGTTGGCCAATTCATAATGGTATCAATCTTCTTAGGGTCCATAGATATTCCTTCGTTAGAGATAATGGGACCCAAATAATAGATTTTATCTTTATAAAAGTCACATTTTCTCAAATTTGCATACAACTTATGCTCCTTTAGCAATTACAATGCTATTCTCAAATGTTCCCCATTCTCTTCTTCATTCTTATAATAAATAAGAATGTCATCTAGGAAGACAAGAACAAACTTGTCCAGATACTTGCTAAAAACACTGTTCATGAGACACATGAATGTCGCTGGTGAATTTGTGAGACCAAATGGTATCACCACAAACTCATAGTGCCCATACCTTGTTCTAAAGGTTGTCTTATGAATATCTTCTTCTTTGATTCTTACCTGATGGTAACCATACCTCAAGTCAATTTTTGAAAATACCTTTGTTCCTCTCATTTGATCAAAAAGGTCATCAATTTGAGGTAATGGGTATTTATTCTTCATAGTAACTTTGTTCAACTGCCTGTAGTCAATACATAACCTGAGTGTACCATCTTTCTTTTTTCACAAATAGAACTAGTTCTCCCCATGGGGATACACTCGGCATGATATATTTATTTTCCAACAACTCTTGTAACAAATTTTTTAGCTCTAGCAACTCTGGTGAGCTCATCCTGTAGGGTGTCCTGGACACGGGTGCGACTCCCGACACAAGGTCTATTGTAAAATAAATGTCTCTCTTTGGAGGAAGTCCTGGAATATCATCAGGATAAACATCCCTGAATTCTTGCAATACATGATAGTCCTCCAACCTTGGAGTTTCATTCTTCGTTGCCTCCAAAACATGGGCTGCATACAATTGACAACCTTTCCTACAAAACTTCTTTAACTGCATTGTTGAAACCTTCCTAACAGAAATCACCTTTGGAATGCCTCTCACAAACCTTGGGTTTCTGTCTTCATCTATGCATTCAAATGTCTTGTTGTAGCAATCAAGTTTAACCTTGTGTGCTTCTAACCAGTCCATTCTAATGAGGATATCATAAGAACCAAGTGGCAAAATGTTCAGGTTTGCATAAGTGAATATCCCATCCATCTCTAATGGACATTTCTCTACAATTTCACTAACTTTTGTCTTGGTTCCAGTGGCTAGTTGAACTAACCTTGATTTGATATGATTTAATTTCTTAAAAGCACAAATCTCAACAATTTTAGGAGTGATATAACTGTGAGTAGATCCCGGGTCAGTCAAAATAGAAACAGATTGCTTAGCGATCTTACCTTCAACTTCAACCACAGTTGATTGATTGATGATTTGCCTGACGGTCCTCTAGTGCTGAATATATTCTAGGGACGATCCTCACCACTTGACACACAGTTTCATCTCCTTGAATGTTGTGAACTTGACTTACATTCCCATTCTGATGCGGACAGTTCCTAAGCATAAGATCTCCTCCACATCCCCAACATTGAAGTGGTTCTCTCGGATCCTTTGGATCTATTGGCTTGTCTCCCATCATTCTGGATGGCTTAATCACAACTTGTGATGGCTGCCTTTGTTGATCTCGGAAGTGAGAGGGTTTGAAACCTTTCTTCCTTTAGTAAAACTTCTCATTCCTCTTGTCCTTCCATGCCTTATGGAGATCAAGTTTGCTTTTGTTTTGATCATAGCAATACTGGCCTTCCTTATTGCCTTTTTTTATTATATATTTTTTGTTTTTTTGATAAAATTTCTAGTTACGCTTTTCTCTTATTAGTCCCTGTCGTAAGAGACTATTGTTTCTATTTTATTCCATTAATTGCATAAAACTAAATTTAATACATCAACATTTATAAAGTTTAACTAAAGTGTTGGTTCATTTTTTTTAATTTCTTTTAATTTTGAAAAGAACTTCTTTTGATTATGATTGGTGCTATACCATAGAAATTACTAATAAACAAATAAATGAAAATAAAATTTACCAATTAAAAGTTAAGTTCCACTTTCTTGGTGTTATACCATAGAAATTACTAATAAAAAAGTGAATGAAAATAAAATTTACTAACTTAAAGTTAGGTTTCATTTTCTTTTTGCATAATTTTGTTCCATATTGCACTTGACCAATGCCCCAGCCATGTTCATGTGTTTAATGAACAATGTTCTTCACAAATATCTAGATAAGTTTGTAATAATATTTATTGACGATATATTAATATACTCAAAAAATGAGAAGAGCATAAAGAACATTTAAAACTAGTCTTGCAAACCTTAAGAGAACATAAACTTTATGCAAATCTTAGCAAGTGTGAATTCTTTCAAGATAAAATTCAGTACCTAGGTCATGTAATAACTAAGGAAGGTATTTCGGTGGACCCAGATAAAATCAAGGCAATCAATGATTGGCCAATTCCTAAGGATGTAAGCGGGATTCGATCCTTTATGGGAATCACGGGTTACTATCGTAGGTTCATTGAGGGGTTCTCCAGAATTGCTTATCCAATAACCTCACTTCAAAAGAAATGAACTAAATTCATATGGTCTAATAAATGTCAAGAAAGCTTTGAAAAACTTAAGCACTTATTAACCACCACACCTATTCTAAGGATTGCAGATCCTTACAAGGACTTCATAGTATGTACGGATGCATGTTTAGAAGGATTAGGTGGTGTGTTATTACAAGAGGATTACGTAATAAGTTACGAATCAAGAAAACTTAAAATACATGAACGAAACTATGCAACACATGACTTGGAGTTAGCTGCTATAATACATGCTTTAAAGATGTGGAGACATTACTTAATAGGAAGAAAATTTACCTTAATGTCGGATAACATAAGCTTAAAATATTTATTTGATCAACAAAACTTGAATGCTCGCCAAGCAAGGTGGCTAGGGTTTTTGAGTGTGTATGATTTTGAAATTAAACACATTAAATGCAAACAGAACAAGGTGGCGGATGCTCTGAGTAGAAATGCCATTCCGCTTTGTTCAGCTGCCTTCAGTAGTTATAAAACAAATCTCGAAGATTTAATAAAAGAATCAGCTAAAAATGATGAAGAGTACTTAAAGATTAAAGAACAATTGGAAACAGATGATAAGGGAAGTTATTCAGCTTATTCTATAAGCTCCGAAGACTTGCTAGTTTATAAAAACAGATTATACATACCAGATTCTGAAGAAGTAAAATGACTAATTCTTAATGAACTACATAAGAAACCATATTCCGGACATCCGGGATACCAAAAGATGATAATTAAGTTAAGAAAAATCTATTATTGGCCTAACATGAAGAATGATGCTGCAAATTACCTAGATAGGTATATTGAATGTCAACAAATAAAAACTGAACATCAACATCCTGCTGGGCTACTACAACCCTTACCTATTCCATAATGGAAATGAGAGATAATAAGCATGGATTTTATAACAGGATTACCTAAAACAAATAAGCAACATGACTCAATAATGGTAGTTGTTGATAAGTTAAGTAAAGCTGCTCACTTCATACCTGTAAAGTCTACTTTCAAAGCCATTAATATAGCTGATATTTTTATGAAAGAAATATTTCGGTTGCATGGTATTCCAAAGGTTGTGATTTCTGATGGAGATGTAAAATTTACTGGTAACTTTTGGAAATTCTTGTTTAAAGGTCTAGATACACAACTAAATTTTAGCACTGCTTATCATCCTCAAATGGATGGACAAACTGAAAAAACTAATCAAGTGTTAGAAGATATGCTGCGAGTGTACGTAATGGATAAACCAGGTAAAATGGAAGAGTATTTGCATTTGGTAGAATTTGCTTATAATAATGGGTATCAAGCTTCTTTGAAAATGAGTCCCTTTGAAGTTTTGTATGGCCGAAAATGTCGCACTCCTGTGTCTTAGGATAACCTTGCTGATAGGATTGTTTTAGGACTAGACATGTTAAAAGAAATGGAACAAATGGTGAAAGAGGTACAACAAAACTTAAAAGTTGTCCAGAATCGGCAAAAACGTTACGCAGATTTAAAATGAACTCCAAGAGAGTTCAATGTTGGAGATCATGTATATCTAAAGGTAAAGTCAAATAAGAGTTCTTTGAGTTTGGGAAGATGTTCCAAGCTGGCACCAAGGTATTGTGGACCTTTTGAAGTGTTAGCTAATGATAGGGCCGATAGCCTATCAAAGTTGCACTTCCGCCTAATATAAAAGTGCACGATCTATTTCATGTTTCATTGTTAAAAAAATATATACATGATGCTACTCATATAATTGACTGGGATGTGATTTAGATAGAACCCGAGGGCAAGTTCCAAACCGAACATTTCCGCATTCTAGATAGGAAGGAACGTATGCTCCGGAATCAAGCCATCGTTCAAATAAAAGTGCAATGGAAGCACTTCAGCCCTGAAGAGGCAACTTGGGAAATGGAGGATAAAATGTGGGAAGCATATCCCTCCATGTTCCAAAATGAGCAAGGGAGCTCAGAATAAAAAGAACACCGAGGACGGTGTTAAAAATAAGAGGGGGATAAATGTAATACCCCCATGACATTTCTTTTATCTCTCATGTTGTGAAAATTATTATTTTTATTATGTAATGAGTTATGAAACTCAAAGACTGAAATGCCATTTGCACAAACAAACATTTTATTTATTTATTAATAAATAAAATAACACCTAGAGAACTCAACTACATGAGGGGACACCAACCATGGCACCAAAGAACATGTGTAAGCAAGCTAGAGTGATTGATACCAATCAAATCCAATCCAAAGCTCAACAACCAGACAAGATCCTAAATCATAGGGATTTAGGGATCTTATTGGAGATTTGATTGAGATGGCATAAGATCTGGGCAAAGCTATTTATATGAGTGCACTGGAATAGTATGAGACGCTGTGTTGTGCATGGGAAAAACGAGTTGAGCGTTTTTCTATTTTGTTATAAGTCCATTGTGAGAACTTGTTACGGACTCGAGGTTGAGTGCCATGAGGAAGTGTCTTGCTGTTCGGGTGCATGGTTGGTGATCCAGCTTGGGTGTGGAGCGGAGCAAACCGTTGAGTTGCTGCCTCCTATGGTTGGGAGGAGTTGATTTTCCAAGTGTGTTTTTCCTGGATTCAAGTAAGTAGATCTGTACTTCAGCTTGACTTATGTTTTTTTTTGTTGCCTACCAATGAAATGAATCGCAAATGGGCTATTGCAATTTGTATATGAAAACCTTATTCCTTAATCTCGATTGGAAGAGAATGTTGTATATGCCTGCATTTTAGATATGAGAATATAAATTCATATGCATACTAATCCATTTGCCTGCATTTTAGATATGAGAATAGAAATTTATATGCATGCTAATCCATTTGTCTGCATTTTAGATATGACCTCTGATGCATGCCTGCGATTTAGATCTGAGAAGAGAACTTTATATGCATGATAATCCATTGTCTGCATTTTAGATATGATCTATGATGCATGCCTGTGATTTAGATCTGGGAGAGAGCGTTGTATAATCCTACGCATTTCATGTATGTGTTTTGATGAATGATTACAGATGTGTCCCTGTATGCATTCCATGTTTGTGATTTGATGAATGATTTCAGATCTATCCCTGGAAGCATTTTAATTCTTAGTCTGTGGTTTCATATATGGAAGAGAATGTTGTATATGCTAGCATTTTAGATTTGAGAATAGAAATTTATATGCATGTTAATCCATTTGTCTGAGTTTTAGATATGACCTCTGATGCATGTTTGCGATTTAGATATGAGGAGAGAACTTTATATGCATGATAATCCATTGTCTGCATTTTAGATATGACCTATGATGCATGCCTGCGATTTAGATATGGAAGAGAGTGTTCTATATTCCTGCGATTTAGATCTGAGAAGAGAACTTTATATGCATGCTAATCCAATTTTGGTTTTATCAATGTTGGCGTTGGACTTAATTTCATATCCGCATTGTGTAGGTTTGCTAAATCAAAACCTCTGCATATGATGCCGCGGCTTTTCATTTCTCCTCTCCTCATTTTCCACCTTCAATGACACTTTTTGGTTACGGATCTTTTTGGAGTTTTAGGTTTAAACTCTTAGTA
>LPNX010146598.1:389709-425177 GCA_001517045.1 Pseudotsuga menziesii
TAAAATATAATTTCACACGGAAGGTAAATTATCTTAGTGATCAGTTGGTTTCTTGATATGATCGCCTTAATTTCACTTGTACCAGCTAAAACGTTAATACTAAACTCATATAAACTTTGGGATCATATTCACTTTCAAACTCCAATTTTTGATGTCTCTTCACTTTTTATAAAAAATAAATAAATAAAAGTCTCGGTTATCACTGAGTGTTAATTGGTTTCTTTTGTGTGAGGTTTTACCCTCGTTGTTTTGTATGGTTTTACCTTTTAGTAAATGGTTGTGGTATATTTTGGAACCATCACGCAAAATTGAAGATGGACTCTATCAAAGTCTTCTCTTAGAGAATGTGTCCATACTTAGCAACGCTATAACTCTATTTCTGTGAGAAGAACACTTCTTTTTAAGTCATCCCCATTACCGATCACCATAGACAACTCATCACCAAAACAACGATTAATATTTGAAAGGTATACATGTACTTCCATATTTTAAAAGTTCATTTAGTATTTTAATTTTACAATTGCATTTAACATTCCGAATCGAAACATACACATAATGGGTAAAATTTATATATGTTATATGTGTGGATTTATATATATATATATGTGTGTGTGTGTGTGTGTGTGTGTGTGTTGTGTGGATGGGGATTTACAATGGTAAATGAGTTTACCTATTAGTTAACTTTTTTTTTTTTATAAAGTGGGGAAATATGGTTACTAAGCATATACATGTTTAAAATTGATGCAGAATGCATTTTTTAAGTTTATATTACTTTCAATATGGAAATGTTAGTATGATAAATGTTAGTTAATAGAGTATAGTTTAAGTTGTTTATAGATTATTATTATTATTATTATTATTATTGAGAAGTTTAGTAGTTTGGTTTATGACAAATGGTTACATATTTTTAATTCAATGAATTTTATTGATTTTGTTATAAGGTATACTTATATTTTTTAGTTGTGTAGTTTTTTTTTATATGAAGTTGGTAATGAAAAATATATTAGATGATAAACTCTCCATTCAACACATAATCTAGCGTGAGAATTTTACTATTATTATTATCAATTTAGATAATGATGATGATTATGCTTTATTTTATGGGTATGATAAATGGGAACATTACATTGGAAGTTCCCTCTTTTATTTTGAATAATTTTGTTTCATATTGCTATACTAGTTATTGTTTCCATTTTATTCCATTAATTGCCTAGAATTATATTTAATACTTCAATATTTGTAAAGTTTGATTAAAGTGTTGGTTCATTTTTTAATATCTCATATTTATTTTAATTTTGAAACAAATTTATTTGAATTATGTTTGGTGCTATACCATAGAAATTACTAAAAAAATGAATGAAAATAAAATTTACCATGTAAAAGTTAAGTTTTCTTAGATGCCAAGACAAACCTTAGGAAAGCTTCTAGTTTCATTCTTTTTTTGTTATTACCTTCTCACTTTAGAGATGCTATACCATATAAATTACTAATAAACAAGTAAATGAAAAGAAAATTTATCAACTAAAAGTTAAGTTTCATTTTTTTTTTCATATTTTTGTTCCATGTTGCATTTTTCAAGATTGGAAATAAGAACTCATTTTTTTGCATAATTTTGTTTCATATTGTTATGCTAGTTATTGTTTCCATTTTATTCCATTAATTGCATAGAACTAGATTTAATACTTCAACATTTGTAAAGTTTAAAGTGTTGGTTGAATTTCTTTATTTTTAAAACAAATTTCTTTCTATTATGATTGGTGCTATACTATAGAAATTACTAATAAAAAATGAATGAAAAGAAAATTTACCAACTAAAAGTTAAGTTTTCTTACAAAGTTTAGGAAAGCTTTAGTTTCATTCTTTTTTTGTTGTTATTAACCCAATGTTATACCATAAAAAATACTAATAAAAAATTGAATTAAATGAAAATTTACCAACTAAAAGTTAAGTTTCCTTTTTCCTTTTTGCATAATTTTGTTCCATATTGCACTTTCCAAAATTGGAAATAAGAAGTTTCCACTTTTTTTCTTTTTGCATAATTTTGTTCCATATTTCTATAAAATCTATGCTAATAGGTTTGTTCCTTATTAACCATATTCTACCTACTACCACTGCATTTACTTAAGATAATTACAGGTCTAACTATATTTAACAAATCTATATGCAACACTTAGACAAAATATGTCATTGTTTTGATTTTGAAGTTGTAGATATCTATATATTTTCTGGTGATCACAATTTGTGGATATGCGTGATCACAATTTGTGGATGTGTTTGTAACAATGACTAGAGAACTACTACTTTTTTCAGCTATTATTTTTCCTCTAGTTCAGGTTGTAGATCTGGCAGGTTGTAGTTCTGGCAGATTGTAGTTTTGTCTCCGCTCTTTAATAGGCATCTGGTTCACAAAAGTTTTACAGGTTTTAATGATTCCATGGAATTGGATTTTCTGGATGGCAAAGTCATAATGGTGATACTCATGTGGAAATTGAGTTTACTATTTTAGTAAAACAAAGTTTGCAGTTCATTCATAGAAAATCAAAATGTTTAATTGCAACAATATAGTCATGCTGCTTAGTTTTCAGGAATGGGGGCTCTTTGTTGAATTCGTTGTATAATTTATTACTAATGTTTCCTCATGTGAACATTTTGCCCTGAGTTGGACATCCCACTGTGATTAAGCGAATTTTATTAAATCCCAACAACAATTGTTTCAAATTTTGTGCAGCAGAGACCAAGAACATCAATGTCTGATTGAGACCAGGAAATGACAATTTGTAAATTGTCTAGGCATGTAATTTGTAAATTGTCTAGGCATGCAAGGATTCGACATGTTTAATGCATGGTCTCTTATCTCCATATATTTTCATCTTATTTGCACCCTGCATTGTCATATTTTAACATAACATAACCTTCCACCGCTTGCAAACTTTCACAAGAAAACCCTACCAAGATTACAATAATTGTTAAATCATAGAAGAAGTGATATTACCAAATCAAACTGATTAAGATGCAACAGGTTTACCAAAGAATTTGGAAGCGTTTTCAAATTGGCGTAGTGAGACAGATATTAATATTGGGTTTGTTAAATTCCTTTGAAGAGGTTGGAAACATCTCCAAAATGATTGAACAATGCAGATGATTGGAGATAAGTTAGATCCTACAAGGGATTTGGAATCATCTTCAAAATTTCACATGACTATAGCTTGAATTGACTTGCTACAGATTGATTTGGAATCATCTTCAAAGTTTCACACGACTACAGCTTGACTTGACTTGTTACAGATTTGTCAAACTCCTGGAGGAAATTGTGAGCATCTCCAAATTTTGGTAATTAACAAATTGATGAGATCCATGTACTAGAGTCTATTCAAACTTGGAAGCATCTTCAATCTTCTGCACTCACATGCATCTTCATTCTTCTGCACCCCCACACATATATGTAGTTTTCAAGGAATATGGCAACATCTTCAAAATTTCACATTAGTATAACTTGAGCACTTTGTGCAAATTTATCAAATTTCTTGGGGAAATTGGGAGAAACTCCGAACATGTGTAACTAGAAGATTTATGAGGTCTTAGTGTTGGGGACTTGTCAAATTTGAAAGCAATTCCACTCTTTTTCACTTGGAGAGATGTATTCAGAATTTGTTTTGGGAGATTTTATAGAATTTTAAGGTGGGTAGATTTGGATGTTTGTCAAATTCCTGAAAAAATTCGGAAGCACCTCCAAACTTTTGCAAAAAGATAGATTGATATGTTTGAGATTTGTCAAACTTCTCAAGGAATTTGGGAGCACTTTTAGACTTATGCAATAAGAAATATTGATGTGTTGCATATTTGTCAAATCCCCCAAGGAATTTGGGAGCATCTTCAGAACTCGACAGTTAGACAGATTGATTTGTTGGAAAATTTTCAAATTCCCTAAGGAATTTTGGAGTTCCTTCAAACTTTCACAATAACACACATCAATGTGTTGGATATTTTCCAAATTAAGGTGGGTAGATTTGGATGTTTGTCAAATTCCTGAAAAAATTCGGAAGCACCTCCAAACTTTTGCAAAAAGATAGATTGATATATTTGAGATTTGTCAAACTTCTCAAGGAATTTGGGAGCACTTTTAGACTTATACAATAAGAAATATTGATGTGTTGCATATTTGTCAAATCCCCCAAGGAATTTGGGAGCATCTTCAGAACTCGACAGTTAGACAGATTGATTTGTTGGAAAATTTTCAAATTCCCTAAGGAATTTTGGAGTTCCTTCAAACTTTCACAATAACACACATCAATGTGTTAGATATTTTCCAAATCTCCCAAGAAATTTGGGAGAAACTCCAAAATTTTGCAATAAGATAGATAAACGTGTTGGAGATTTGTCAAATCTCCCAAGGAATTTGGGAGCGCATTCAAGCATAGAAAACAAGATAGATTGATGCGTTGGAGATTTGTAAAACCTCCCAAGGAATTTAGGACCATATTTAGAAATCGACAATTAGATAGATTGATTTGTTGGAGATTTTTCAAATTCCCCATGGAATTTGGGAGTTCCTTTACACTTTCACAATAACACAGATAAATGTGTTGGAGATTTTCCAAACCTCCCAAGGAATTTGGGAGAAAATCCAAAGTTTTGAAAAATGATAGATCCATGTGTTGGAGATTTGTCAAATCCCTCAAGGAATTCGGGAGCACATCCAAGCATGGGCAATAAGATAGATTGATGCGTTGAAGATTTGTCAAACCTCCCAAGGAATTTGGGAGAATCTTCAGAACTCGACAATTAGACAAATTGATTTGTTCGATTTTTTTCAAATTCCCCAAGGAATTTGGGATTTCCTTCAAACTTTCACAATAGTACATATCAATGTGTTGGAGACTTTCCAAATCTCCCAAGGAATTCGGGAGAAACTCCAAAATCTCGCAACAAGATAGATCAATGTATTAGAGATTTGTCAATTCTCCCAAGGAATTTGGGAGCACATCCAAGACTAGGAAACAAGATAGACTGATGTGTTGAATATTTGTTAACCCTCCCAAGGAATTTGGGAGCCTCTTCAAAACTCGACAGTTAGACAAATTGATTTGTTGGAGATTTTTCAAATTCCCCAAGGAATTTGGGAGTTCCTTCAAACTTTCACAATAGCACCGATCAATGTATTGAATATTTGCCAAGTATCCCAAGGAATTTGGGAGAAACTCTTAAATTTTGCAATAAGATAGATCAATGTGTTGGATATTTTGTCAAATATACCAAGGAATTTGGGAACATATCCAAGCATAAACAACAAGATAGATTGATGTGTTCGAGATTTTTCAAACCTCCTAAGGAATTTGGGAGCATCTTCAAAACTCGACAATCGGACAAATTGATTTGTTGGAGATGTTTCAAATTCCCCAAGGAATTTGGGAGCTCTTCAAACTTTCACAAGAGCATAGATCAATGTGTTGGAGGTTTTCCAAATCTCCCAAGGAATTTGGGAGAAACTCCAAAATCTCGCAAGAAGATAGATCAATGTGTTGGAGATTTGTCAAATCTCCCAAGGAATTCGGGAGCACATTGAGACATATTCAACAAGATAGATTGATGTATTGTTGGGAGCATCTTCAGAACTAAGACAGCCAGACAAATTGATTTGTAGTAGTTTATTCAAATTTCCCAAGGAATTTGGGAGTTTCTTCAAACTTCCACACTCAAACATATCAATGTGTTGAAGACTCATCAAATTTCCAAAAGAATTTGGAAGAAACTTCAAATTGCATAAATGCATTACAGGAAATTTCAACTCAAAATGGGCCTTTCAACCCTAATTCAAATTCATATCATCATGTGTTAGCCATTGAAATTGATTTAAACTTGAAATACCGTATAGGTCTTAAATTTTTTTTCGATATAAATTTAGGGATAGGTATCATAAAAAAAACTACTTTTTTTTATTCGTATTTTCGACATATCTCCCTGTGTTTTTACTCAAATTTCAATCGAGAGAGCTCGTTGGATGCAGAATAAAATTATGCATCCAATGAATACCCACTCGACATACTTTTGATGGACCTCACTACCCAAAAAAAAAGAAAAACCTGAAAAATGTGATGATGACATCATCATCATCACGTTTTTTTCAAGTATTTCTTG
This sequence comes from Pseudotsuga menziesii, assembly GCA_001517045.1. Classification (NCBI taxonomy): domain Eukaryota; kingdom Viridiplantae; phylum Streptophyta; class Pinopsida; order Pinales; family Pinaceae; genus Pseudotsuga; species Pseudotsuga menziesii. The sequence goes on from LPNX010146598.1 coordinate 395,845, forward strand.
TTTTTTGGGTAGTGGGGTCCATCGAAAGTATGTCGAGTGGGTACTCTTTGCATGTTGAATTAAATTCTATATCCAACGAGCTCTCCCAATTGAAATTTGAGTAAAAACACAGGGAGATATGTCGAAAATACGAACAAAAAAGTAGTTTTTTCTTTTCTTCCTCCAAAATTATAAATATTATTTTATTATTTTATTATGAATATATTAAGCCTTCCGATTGTATGTTATCAATACTAAATTCTTCATGGGTATTTATTTATGGATTAGTCTAATGGGTCGACGATTTCGCCCGGCGTTAGACTACTCCGTCTACCCACACCGTTAACGTTCCGGTCGGCGATCTCGTCCTCCCAAGTCCATCACATCCATCCAGCCAAGGGTCCCACATAAATCTTCTTCTAGACTACTCCCATAATGAGTGGCGATGACTTGCAAACCCGGGTTTTACTTCACATTTTTCATACTTCTAAATAATTTGAATGATACATTTTTCATATCTTCTGAGCTCTTATATTTTCTGTTTTGCAGGTTATTGAAAATCAAGCTCTTCCTGGCATCTTGCATCTTCTCACAGCCCATACGAAAACAACCAATGCAGCTACAATTTGGAATCTTGTTTTCCAGGAAACAATTTGGAATTGTGGTCCCTAGGGTATGGGTTCAAGAGTACAATGTCTCGATTTAGACTCTATTGTGGTATCAGGTTTTGCTTTCAACCTTACTATTGCCATTTTATAATGGTATCGAATCAACCTTTTTTAGTGCGACCTAAATATCGAAGATTTGAGCCACAACATGTATTCCTTTAAGATTACGAAATCGGAAAACAACTTGAAAAGACTATTATTTTGAGAGATTTTCAAGAAGATTTGTTCAAGGAGTTTCGATCCGGTGCCTGTAAACAATTAGGTGGTTTTAATTCGAGAAAACTGCTTTGGGTATCAAGAATCGAGCCAAGAACCAAGAATATTTACAACCTTTAGTGTATTTTTATTCTTAGCCGAAAAGTTCTGGATAGGTCAGTGCAACCTAAAGATCAACGATCTGAGCACCATTACGAACAGCTCACAAAGATTATTACTTAATAAAACGTTATTTTGGCAGATCTTTCAGAAGATTTCGACAAGCTCTTGATATTATCCATGACAGCTCAGTGTGCGTATTGCCATGAGCTAAATGAGATCCACACGTGTTTTCTGTAGATTCTTATCGATATACTTGGGATGACTTTTTGTTTTTATATTTTTTTGGGTTGTATGTGATACTACAGTTCTAATGAAGCCAAGTCTATAATTAAACAAAGCAGAAACAACAGTTATATGTTTGGTTTATGTTTGAAGAATGAAGATATATTTTAATATTTATATTTTTTAGGTTGTATCTGATACTGTAGTTCTAATGAATCCAAGTCTATAATCAAACAAACCAGAAGCAGGAGTTATATGTTTATGTTTGAAGAATAAAGATATGAATATAGTAATCAAATAAATAAACTATAAAATATGAGAACAACAAACATAATTTAAGAGACAGAAAAAACAAGTTGTTTCATAAGAGGTTGCTTCCATATGTTGGTTTTGAAATCAGCTTCTGGGATAAATAAAATAAGAATAGCGTAAACATGCACCCTGAACTTGCTGTTTGGTCCCTGTAGTAATATTGGAGATTGTCCAACATGCTCCTCTTACAATGGATTTGTTTGTCTACACACAAATCCAGTCGAAATACTACACACACCAAGAATAAGGGATTCACCCCTTCTCAAAGGAAAAACAATATGCAGTGAAAACAAATCTTAACAAATGAAAAGTATGGAGCGTATATTCTGTTACCAAATTTCCCTATATCCTACAGCGAGAACCATATGAATAACAAATAGAAAGGAAGGTCAGTTCTATTACCATGTCACCCTCATCTCTCATAGTACATGCAATAACTATTTCAATAGTTTGGAAGGTCGATCTCTCATGAGAGTCGCCCATCCCAAAATAGTAAATCATTAACCATATTTGGGGTCGATCTCTCATGAGAACCTTCCATCAAATATAGTAAATATTAACAAGAATGGGGTTGATTTCACCAAATTATAACTAATGTAATTGGAGTGTATAAGGGCTCAAGAGAGGGGTCATCCATCTTTGGTTAATACATAGAGTTATATGTGTAAGTAGAGGTAAAGGGAAAGCCAGGAGCGGAGCCATAGCCGGTCACACAGCAACATAAAAGGTAGGAGTAGATGCAAAAGTAAAGGTGGGAGTTTTAGAATCATTTGATTGGTTTGACTCAGTTATTTACTCATAACTAGCAGAGTGAGATATAGTAAATATTAACAAGATTGGGGTTGATTTCACCAAATTATAAGTAATGTAATTGGAGTGTATAAGGGATCAAGAGAGGGGTCATCCATCTTTGGCTAATACATAGAGTTATATGTGTAAATAATGAATGCAAAAAGATATAAAATAATTGAGAGGAGACGAGCTTCTCACTGTTGTAACACAAGATAATAAATGTTAACTACCCATTATTCGAAGCATGGAGTAATTTAATACCTAAAAATGTTAATGGACTGTGAGAAGATGCAAGATGCAAGACAAACAAACAAATATAGTAAAGATATGTGAGAAGACGCAAGATGCAAGAAGCAAGTTCTCACATATATTTGTTTGTCTGTAGGGTTGTGAGAAGATGCAAGATGCAAGACAAACAACCCAGCCCAATAGACAAACAAATCCATTGTAAGAGGAGCATGTTGGACAATCTCCAATATTATGGTAAGGACCAAACAGCAAGTTCAGGGTGCATGTTTACGCTATTCTTATTTTATTTATCCCGGCTTTGATTTCTAAACCAACATATGGAAACAACCTCTTATGAAACAACTTGTTTTTTCTGTCTCTTAAAATTATGTTTGTTGTTCTCATATTTTATAGTTTATTTATTTGATTACTATATTCATATCTTTCTTCTTCAAACATAAACATATAACTCCTGCTTCTGGTTTGTTTGATTATAGACTTGGATTCATTAGAACTACAGTATCAGATACAACCTAAAAAATATAAATATAAAAATATATCTTCATTCTTCAAACATAAACATATAACTGTTGTTTCTGCTTTGCTTAATTATAGACTTGGCTTCATTACAACTGCAGTATCACATACAACCCAAAAAATATAAAAACAAAAAGTCAGCCCAAGTATATCGATAAGAATCCACAGAAAACACATGTGTGGATATCATTTAGCTCACGACAATACACACACTGAGCTGTCATGGATAATATCAAGAGCTCGTCGAAATCTTCTGAAAGATCTGCCAAAATAATGTTTTATTAAGTAATAATCTTTGTGAGTTGTTCATAATAAGCTCAGATCGTTGATCTTTAGGTTACACTGACCTATCCAGAACTTTTCGGCTAAGAATAACAATACACTAAATGTTGTAAATATTCTTAGTTCTTGGCTCGATTCTTGATACCCAAAGCAGTTTTCTCCAATGTAAACCGCCTAATTGTTTACCGGCGCCGGATCGAAACTCCTTGAACAAATCTTCTTGAAAATCTCTCAAAATAATAGTCTTTTCAAGTTGTTTTCCGATTTCGTAATCTTAAAGGAATACATGTTGTGGCTCAAATCTTCGATATTTAGGTCGCACTGACAAAGATTGATTCGATACCATTATAAAACGACAATAGTAAGGTTGAAAGCAAAACCTGATACCACAATAGAGTCTAAATCGAGACATTGTACTCTTGAACCCATACCCTAGGGACCATGATTTCAAATTGTTTTCTGGAAAACAAGATTCCAAATTGTAGCTGCATTGGTTGTTTTCGTATGGGCTGTGAGAAGATGCAAGATGCCAGGAAGAGCCTGATTTTCAATAACCTGCAAACAAAAAATATAAGAGCTCAGAAGATATGAAAAATGTATCATTCAAATTATTTAGAAGTATGAAAAATGTGAAGTAAAACCTGGGTTTGCTAGGTTTGCAAGTCATTGCCACTCATTATGGGAGTAGTCCAGAAGAAGATTTATGTGGGACCCTTGGCTGGATGGATGTGATGGACTCGAGAAGACGAGATCGCCAACCAGAACGTTAACGGTGTTGGTAGACGGAGTAGTCTAACGCCGGGCGAAATCATCGACCCGTTAGACTACTCCTTTATTTATACTACTTCGTTATTAAAAGAAAAATGTAACCCTAACTCTTTTTGATAAATCATTAATCCTGTATGAAGAATAATACTAAATAATTATGAAATTATCAAGCCTTTTGGGTGTAAGAGATTGGTATTGAAATAAAGTAATATTCATATAACAAATGGGTTTTGAACCCTCGACCCTCGATTGGAGGCCATAGTGTTCAAGTCTAGATCTTATTTTTTTAGCATGTTTAGTTTTTGTGATTGAAGCATTTACTGTGATTAACTAATGTAACCCTAACTGTGAAAGAAATCTCGTAATTGTTCTAAAACGATGATAAAATCTGTTAAATTCTTTGGTTAAAATCCGTATGAGTTTAAGAAGAATAAGGAATGCTAACATTTAGTAATTATGTACAATACTCAACAATTAATTGAAGCTATATATATATATATATATATATAATATTGTTCTAAATAGTAATAAAAGGTAGTCTACCATTTTCTCCATTGAAAAGAAAAACTATTTAAGTAGTAGAATTAACTCAAAATTTACAGGAATTAAACTTTCCTACTTCATTTTGAAACAATAAATAATTATGGAAACCTTCATCTTAAAAAAATAAATAGAAAATGGATTAAAGATAATAAACCAGTAACAATATAGAACATTTTAACTTCTGAAGGGGACAAACATCCAAAGAAGACCGTTTCTCCCAACCGTCTCCTGAAAGCAACCAAAATTACTTGCTTTAGGACCCCCAATCCTGTTCATTGAACCACCATGACAAAAATATTGTGTAGAAGACTATTCTGTCCTCTCTGTGACTTAGCAGTCACACTTGCAGTCAAACTCTTCGCAATTTCACTTTAGTTTTTCCCTCATCGAATTTCCTCTTGTGTGCCTAACTTTTTAGTTTTCGGCAATCCACAAGGCTCTAATCTCTAGAATGTAGTGAGCCTGAGCTCACTCAATGGGTATTTATACGCTTGCTTAGGTCTTTGGGCCAGTTTTGTAGTTAAATGAGCCGCCTTCTCAGTTTCTCTTTTCTTTGGGAACATGACCACAATTATAGGGAAGTTTCCTCTTGCAACAGCTAGAAAGTGAATGTTGTTGCTGTTATTTGTCATTTTTTCCTTTTACAATCCTCTTAAATAATCATATTTAGATATGTGTTTCTTCTTTAAATTATTTAATAATAAAATATTCAATTACAGTCATCTTTGACCATCCTTGGCCAACACCATAAAACTTTACAATAACTTTTAAAGTAATATCTTTTCAAAAAAAAAAAAAAGTTTTTAGTTCTAGATGGATTACATATTAGCTATGAAAATTGTAGAATTTGGGTGTCATGAAGGTATCCCAAGATGCTGAATCTATTTATATATTCAAATACACACTTTAAACACTTCTAAATTTGAATCCTACCCAAAAAAAATTAGTAACTTCTGAACAAAACTCAACATAAAATAAAAAAAATAAACTACGCCTTATTTTAATTTCTCTAATTTTATATTAACAAAATTTTTATTCACCTTGTCACTTTCTATAATTTTTTTGATATCAATTATTTATTAACTTATTATCCAAATATTCATATATTTTGATTTAAAACAATAAACATCTAAACCTGGCTTAAAATCCTACCTGCTCCAACAAACACAACCCACTAAAATTTACATTGTAATTTGTAACCACACCATCCTTCGCCTCACTCTAGTCAATTTGTTGGAAAGAGGAAGACGCTGATTTGATACTCAATTTTTTAGAGCAAAAGTTTGATAGAAATTGTGGTTCTTGATGAGATGTCTCTCTTGCACCATGAGTTTAGTGGGACCAATTCCACTTTTTTTTCTTTGTGCATGCGCTTACACTGTGGCAGATCCGGGCCTTATATTTATTTATAATTTTTATTTACTAAAATTAATAAAAAAGTTTTATAATAATTATTAGATTGACATTAGTCAAATGTTTTTATTTAAAAAATTCTTATAATATTCGTAATAAATAATATTATAAATTAGTAATTGTGTAAAAAAAGTGCAAATTAATATCCATAAAAGCATCAAACAATTAACAATAAAATACGAACTCATTGTTATTGTTATTATTTGTTTTCACTAACCTTTAGTTATACATGCAATAAGATTTGTCATTTGTGCATAAAAAAATTTCAGATTGTTTTTATATTAAAAATTAAACAAATTCATGTTCGAATCCACTAACAAATGAATAAACAAACTCATGTTCAAATCCACTAACAAATGAATCATTTAATAAAATGGAAAAAACATTTTTAAGAGAAAACCAATACCTTGTGGTATGGCATTGGACAAATTTTTGGGCACCCGGCCCTTTCCTTGGGTAGACATCACACAAGAAGTTGCTTTAAAAGAATATAAGAGAAGTGCGAGTAAAATTTGGTTGCAATGACTATGTATGCTTTAGAATTTATTGGTAATTTTTACTTGTCTTAAAAAGGAGTAATCTTTTTACCTGACCATTTGTACCGATCGGATGACCTAGCTTGCGTGAGCTTTCACATCACGCGTTGCTGGTCGTCCGATTGGTACAAATGGTTGGGTAGAAAGTTTACTCCGTCTTAAAAATATAACAAACTTAAATTTTCAAGTAATTTTATTTTATTTTATTTAATCTAACCAACCAAAATGTTAATCTCAAATTATATTTTAGTATTGTAAAAAAGGTAAAATTCATATAAGGTGTTTTATTCAATCCTTCAAGCAAATGGAGTATTACTAACTTAGAGTAAATGTTTACTCATACACATTACTAGATAAATATACTAAATATGCATCAATAAAGTAGAGTATTGTAATCCTAACATCCATGCTACCTCTCATTCCTACCTCACTTATTTTTGCCAATTAGTCACTTTATGATAACTCTAATTTTAAATAGCACATAATCTTTCCTTTAATCCCAACATAACATCTTTTTGTATGCAGAAATGAAAGCAGTCATTCACCTATCTATTATTACATCCATTGCTTAAATAAACTTTCCATACTTTTTTACTTCGCCATTGTAGTTCTACCAACTAATAATTTCATTAGTTATTGAAGTATATAAGAATTATCCCTATCTTTAATGAACTATTATTTTCATTAAACAAACTTAGCAATTATATACCTGTATAAAAATATTAAGATCTATATAAACATTGAACATTTTTAAATAATCCATCTCATTTCAATTACGCACATTTTTTTCCATAAATCATAATTACATAACACCATAACTTTATTTCCACATGAGTTCCATAACCAATGTATACAGTTTTAAACATCAACCTGGCGAATTAAAAATGCATAGCACTAGCAATTTACTTATCTAAAAGAATAGATTAACACAACAAAGACAACTGAGGAATTGACTTCGACTTTCCACCTTACCTTAGGCTCCCTGTCCAACTTACTGTCAAAAGGCCACCCTTGAGCTGGGCATGAATTCACTAGGGTTAGAAGAAGAAAAAAAGGTTGTCTTAAGGCTTCTCATTCCATCCCAAATGCTAAGTTCACAGCTATTATTGGTCTTAACATCTAAGAATATTTAAACTCTTAAACTTCAAACATTAAATTTGACTTTAATATAGATCTTCCAAGATGTGAATTTTGATTTCAAGTCATGGAGCATAATTTTCGAATACTAGGGTTTACTCTTAATTATCAGGACTATATTATTTAACCATGCACCCTTCAAACATTAAAACTAACTAGGAAGTCATTGTCTTTGCACTTATAAGGTTTATTAATAGCAATAATCAAATGAGAAATTACAAAACGCTAGATATTTCATGCTCTTGTTGTAACCCACCTAGAACTGAAAACATTTTATTTTTGAGAAGACATTACTTTAAAAAAATTTGGAAAGTTTTATGTTGTTGACTAAGGATGGTCAAAGATGACTGTAATTGAATATTTTATTATTTAAAAATTAAAAGAAGTTCGACACCTATCCAAAGAAGACTGTTGAAGAGTGTTCACTCACCCGCTAGGAGGAATGAACTGTTGTAGAAGGCCAAAATAACAAATGGCAGCAACACCATTCACTTTCTAGCTATTGCAGAAGGCCAAAATAACAAATGGCAGCAACACCATTCACTTTCTAGCTATTGCAGAAGGCAACATCCCTGTAATTTTGGTCATGTTCCCAAGAAAATAGGAACTGAGTAGGTTGCTCATTTAATTACAAAAATGACCCAAAGACTTAGGCAAGCTTATATATATCATCGAATGAACAAGAGGCTCACTACATTTTTCTAAGTGATTAGAGCCTTGTGGTTTTGCTGGAAACTGAAAAGGTAAGCACACAAGAGGAATTTGATGAGGGAAAAACTAGAGTGAATTGCTAAGAGTTTACATATGCAAGTGTGACTACTAAGTTATAGAGAGTATTGTATAGGCTTCTACACAACATCTTCATCTTGGTGGTTCAGTGAACAGGCTCGGGGGTCCTAAAGAAAGTGATATTGGCTGCTTTTCAGAGACAGTTGGGAGGAACGGTCTTCTTTGGGTGTTTGTACACTTCTGGAGTGAACATGTTCATATTATTCTGGTCATTTATCTTTAATTCAATATTCTGATTATTTCTGAAGGATTTTATAGATGAATGGTTATTGTTTTTTTGAAACAAGGTAGGAAAGACCTATCTTCTATAAATTATAAGTAGAATAAAATCTATGGATGTACTTATTTTTCCATTCTAGGAATTGCAGGCTACATCTTCTTTTTACTTAAAAACAATATTTTATTATAGCTTAACTAGTGATATGTATAGTACTCGATTGGTAAATATTTAACATTTATGTAATGTTCTTACAATTTATACAAAATTTAGATAATAGGCTAAACAAAGTTGTTAAAGTTTAACTAGGTCTTTGGTCGCTAGGGCTTACCTTAGTTAAGCACTTTAAAACCCTAAATCAAGGTTTGTAACCAACCCAAGAACAATAGTTTAGGATTAAAATGTTATGGCTTTTAGCTGAGGGTCAATACCCATATATATATATTAAAAAAATAAATAACGTTCTTTAAAACTGTGCAACAAAATGAAATAAAAACTCCACGAAGGAGCCACCTACCCAGGTGCAACTATTCTTTGCGAATGACTGATACTTTGAAGTCGAAGAATATGGGCTAGGCAGTAAAATGGAGTTAGATGAGTGCTAGAAGGGCCGAGAATCTTTGGCTCTCCCCTCAAGTCCCACAACACAACAAAAAAATTGCAAAAGACTTAACACATGAAATTTAAATCTTTGTAAGGGTTTTTACCCTTTTTCCACAGCTGGAAAGCACATTTGAAGCTAATCACATAGCCCTGTTTTTAACTTTCCACCTACCTCCCCATGATGTTATTTGTTTCGATACCCATCTTCGCTATAGTTTTAAAATAAGTTTTTGGTGGGTATATTTTTCCTTAGTACTTATATGTCAACCTAGGTTAAGCACCCCTTTGAAACTCCTTATCTTTGTTTCTCTTTTGGCCTTGTTAGTGTCACCATGGTGCTTGTCACTTTAGACTTAGTTGCAAGGAATGGAGCCAATCCTCCCTTGTAAACACCCGCAAAATTTAAAGGGTTAAACCATGCATTAGCTTATATAAGCCAAGTAAGACATAAAACCCTGTAACCCTAGTAGCGAAGTAGGGTTTATAAATAAAATACTTAAACATAGAGAATCCATTTCTTACAAGTAAAACAGGTTAAGCATAAACTGAAAACATACGACAAGTCAAGTATTACTTAACAACTTTTGGACACAAGTACTTTAATCATAAGATTTAAATGTTGTATTCTAGCATAAGTAGCGTATATAGAGTACTGCTTTACAATTTGTTACGAATCAATTTTTTAGATCTTGATATAAGAGCTTGAGGGTTTATAATAATTACCTAAGGGTTATTATGGTGAAGCCGAGAATAATTAGTAGGGTTTTAATTATGAGAAACCAAATTTAGTCTCTATTTTGATCTGAATCCCATATAACAATTTTTTTTATATGAATTATGGAGTTGTCACATGTGGTATCAGAGTGAGGTTTCAAATGCCAGACCTAAAGTTGACTCAACTCGCATGCAAAACAGGAAAACAAAAATACTGACTATGTTAAAAAATGGTTTATGTACAGAAATATAAATTTTTATTTTGTAGGAAATGGAAGAAGTAGAGGCATCTGCTAAAAATTGATCACATCATAATAATCCAGATAATATATATCTGGAACTAAATAATCAATCATCTGAATTACTTCAAACTGTAAAAGACTTAAAAGATGAATTACAGACTGTAAAGGAAGACAATGAAAAAATCCTAAGACCACAAGAAGAATTAAATCAAATACTGCTGGATAAATTACATAACGAAGGAAAAGATGAAAGAAAAGAACATGAATATGAATATGGAACTATATCCTACAAGCGTAAAAGTAAGAAGTTAAAATTTTCTGATAATGAAAGTAATTTCTCTTCAAGGATTAAGGTTAGGTCGCATAGAGAAAAACATAAATATTCCATTGAAGGTAGTGATAGTAACAACACCAAGGAGAAAAATAAACCTTATGAAGAAATTTCAAGAGAGTTTAAGAAGATGAAACCCCCTATGTTTAATGGTGAGGGGGAAAAATGTGAAGAAGCTAAGGCATGGCTATCAGGTATGAAAAATAATTTTTAAATTTATAATTACTCAGATGGGTTGAAAGCTAGAATGGCCATCTATGACTTAACTGGAAAATTTGATATATGGTGGAAGGATATAAAAAGAGTGAAAAATATTAAAGAAAAGTATGTAACTTGGCGGAATTTCAAGATATACTTTAAAAGAAATTTTTTATCTAAACAATATTACGAAGAAAGAGCTAAGGAATTTTACGATCTTAAGCTAGGTTCAATGTCAATGAAAGAACTTAGTAGTAAATTTTTAAAGTTATTATGCTACGTATCTTATATTATCGATGAAAATCCTAAGATACAAAGGTTTCTGAGTTGCTTACCTCTTAGCTTCAAGGACAGAATTGAATACGACTATCCAAAAACCCTTGAGGAGGTAATGAGGAAAGCTAATTTCTGTTATGAACAAAGAACAATAAAAAAGAAGGCATACCTAACTAGAATAGTAAAAGAACAAATAATTTTGAACAAAGAAGAAAAAGCTTTAATCCCAATAGAAATTTCGGAATTAACTCCTAAAACTATTCTTAGAATAATTATCAAGGAACAAATTTAAAAGCAATACACAAGATAATTTTTCAGTAACAAAGAATAGAGATATACCTAATACTCATGGTAAAAATAATGAACAAAGAGAACCTGTAAAATGATGGGAATGTCAGAGACCTCATTATTCGAAGGACTGTCCAAATAGAAAGAGGAATTTCAGCAATGTGCATACAATTTAGGAGGAAGCAACTGTTGGTGACGAAGCAAACGAGATGCCCAGAATTAATGCATCCTTGGAGAATCAACAGGATGATCACCAAACATCCACGGTTGGAATAGAAGGTATGATACATAACAAACTTATTTCTATTTTGATAGACCTAGGTGTTAGTTTAAGCTATGTGCCACTTGCATTTGAAAAAGTTTGAAAAATCTTGGTTGGTTCAGTTAGATACAGGAACAAAAAGAAAGGTAGTTAGCTATGTTGAAAATTGTGAAATGTTTATGAGTGAATTCAAAACTCAAGTGAAATTAAATGTATTACCGCTAGGGTCATATGTTATTTTAATAGGTATGGACTGGCTGGAAAAACACAGAGTAGTTTTAAATTGTTTTGAGAAAACATTTACATGTGTAGATGAAAAATGAGAAACAGTTACAGTAAAAGGAATACTTAGAAAAGTTTTTGTTAGATAGATTTCAACTTTGCAAATGAAAAAGTCTGTACGTAAAGGTTGTAAAGTTTTTGATGTGCATGTAATGAATGAGGAACACATGAATAAAGAAGTTAGGTTAAAATTCAATGATATACCAATCTTAAAAGAATTTTCAGATGTATTCTCGGAAGAGATTCCAGGTTTACCTCCGGAAAGAGAATTAAATTTTACTATTGAATTAGTACAGAGAGCTGTACCCAATTCAAAGTCTCCTTACCGGGTGAACATCATAGAACTTAATGAATTAAAACTATAGCTACAAGAGTTAATAGACTAGAATTACAAAAGACCAAGTGTATCCCCTTGGGGAGAACCTGTCTTATTTGTTAAAAAGAAAGACGGTACCTTACGTTTATGTATAGATTACCGAGAGTTAAACAATATTGACATTCATTGCCCCACATAGATGATTTGTTTGATCAGATATGCGGAACAATGATATTCTAAAAAATAGACTTGAGATCTGGATATCATTAAGTCAGAATCAAAGATGAAGATAAATTTAAAACTGCATTTAGAACGCATTATGGGCATTGTGAGTTTGTAGTTATTCAATTTCGGCTAACAAACGCTCCATCATATTTTATGTGTTTAATGAACATTGTCTTAAGTAAGTACTTGGATAAATTTGTAGTCTTCTTCATAGATGACATACTGATTTATTCAAAAACAAAAGAAGAACATGATGAACATCTATAGATAATATTACAAGTTCTAAGAGAACACATATTGTACGCTAAATTTAGTAAATGTGAATTCTTTAACGATAAAATACAGTATCCAGGCCATGTGATATCCAAGGAGGGGATATCAGTGGATTATGATAAGATAAGAGCAATAATGGATGGCCTTTTCCTAAGGACGTATCAGATGTACGGTCGTTCATGGAGATTATAGGTTATTACCAGAAATTTATAGAAAGATTCTTGGAGATCGTGAATCCCATAACATCCTTACAGATAAAGGGAAAAAGATTTTCCATGGGATGTAAAATGTGAAGAAAGTTGAGTAAGTTAAAAGAATTATTAACCACTGCACCTATCTTAATAATAACAAATCCAAACAAGGACTTTGTTGTATCTATTGATGCATGTAATGAGGGCCTGGGTGGAGTGTTAACACAAGAAGGTCATGTAATAACATATCACTAAAGAAAGTTAAAAATACATGAAAATAATTACGCTACCTACGATTTAGAGTTGGCTTGCCTAATACATGCCTTGAAAATGTGGCGCCATCATATAATCGGTATAAGATTTTTATTAATGTCTGACAACATAAGTTTAAAATACTTGTTCGATCAACAAAATATGAATTCTAGGAAATCAAGATGGTTAGCTTTCCTTAACGAATATGATTTCGACATCAAACATATAAAAAGAAAGGAGAATAAGGTGGCTAATGCTTTAAGCAGAAATGCAAATATGAATTTTATAGCTGATGTTAGCAGCTACAAAACAGAATTGGATGATAAGTTTGAAGATAGAGTAAAAATTGATAAAGAATATCAAAACTTAAGAGAAAATGTTACAAAAAACGATTCTGAAAACATAAAAATAGTTTTCAGTTTGAATGAAAAAGGTCTAATGCTGTATAAAAATATATTATATGTTCCCAATATACCATAAATTAAAATTTTGATTTTAAAGGAAGTACATAAGAATCCTTACTCGGGACATCTTGGTTACCAAAAGATGATAACAATGCTAAGAAAATATTATTTCTGGCCTAACATGAAAAATGAAGAGGTTGAATATATAGCTAGGTGTATAGAATGCCAGGAGGTTAAAGCTGAGCATCGACACCCAGTATGTCTTTTGCAACCATTACCAATCCCAGATTGGAAATTGAAAATTATTAGCCTTGATTTCATAACAAGACTACGTAAATATCAAAAGCAAAATTATTCTGTGATGGTGGTGGTAGATAAACTTAGCAAGGAAGCTCATTTTACACCTATTAAAACTACTTATAAGGATGTTAATATTGCTGATATTTTTATAAAGGAAATCTTTCGTTTGCATGGAATTCCTAAAATGATAATTTTTGATAGGGATCTTAAGTTTACTGGTAATTTTTGGAAGTCATTTTTTAAAGGATTCGACACTAAGTTAAATTTTAGTATTGCTTATCATCCTCAAATGGATGGACAAACATAAAGAGTAAATCAAGTTTCAGAAGATATGTTACGGATGTATGTTAGAGATCATCCAAAGAAATTGGAAGAATATCTACACTTAGTTGAGTTTGATTATAACAATCATTATCAATCTTCAACTAAACTTAGTCCTTTTGAAAATACTATATGGTAGGAAATGTAATACTCACATTTTATAGAGTAATCTGGTTGACAGATTGATGTTAGGACTTGCCTTGTTAAAAGAAATAGAACTAACAATGAAATAGGTACAAGACAATTTGAAAAATGCACAGGACAGACAAAAGAGTCATGCAGACCTTAAAAGAACTCAAAAATAATTCCAAGTAGGTGAGCATGTGTTTGGCAAGGTAAAACTCAGAAAAAAAACTCCTATAAGTTGGGGAGTTGTGCTAAATTAGCACCTAGGTATTGTGGACCATTTCATATATTGTTAAGAGTTGGAACAATGGCTTATCAATTATCTTTTCCACCTAATATCAAAATACATAATGTATTTCATATTTCTATATTGAAAAAGTATGTGCATGATGATACTCATGTAATCGATTGGAATGTTATTCAGGTAGAACTAGAAGGAGATTTTTAGGTGGAACCGGATTGTATCCTCGACAAGTGAGATTTTTTTCTTCGGAATCACACCATTGGACAAGTAAGGGTGCAATGGAAGCACCTTAGTCCATATGAAGCAACTTGGGAATTTGAGATTCATATGCAGGAGGCATATCCAATTTTGTTCCAGGAAGACTTAGATGATTCTTAAGCAACATCGAGGATGATGTTGAACTTAAGAGGGGGTGTTTGTAACCCACCTAGAACTGAAAACATTTTATTTTTGAAAAGACATACTTTAAAAATTATTGTAAATTTGTATGTTGTTGACCAAGGATGGTCAAAGATGGCTGTAATTGGATTATTTTATTATTTAAAAATTAAAAGAAGAGACACCTATCCAAAGAATATTGTTGAAGAGTGTTCATTGACCCTCTAGGAGGAATGATCTGTTCTAAAATGCCAAAATGACAAATGGAAACAACATCATTCAATTTCTAGTTGTTGCAGGAGGCAACATCCCTATAATTGTGGCCATGTTCCCAAGAAAAGAGGAACTGAGCAGGTGGCTCATTTAATTACAAAACTGACCCAAAGACCTAGGCAAGCTTATATATACCATCAAATGAACATAAGGATCACTACATTTTTCTAAGTGATTAGAACCTTGTGGTTCTGTTGGAAATTGAAAAGTTAGGCACATAAGAGGATTTCGATGAGGGGAAAGCTTGAGGGAATTGCTAAGAGTTTATGTTTGCAAGTGTGACTGTTAAATTATAGAGAGTACTATATAGGCTTCTACACAACATCTTCATCCTGGTAGTTTAGTGAATAGGCTTAGGGGTCCTAAAGCAAGTGATCTTGTCTGCTTTCAGGAGACAGTTGGGAGGAACGGTCTTCTTTGGGTGTTTGTTCACTTCTGGAGTTAACATGTTCGATATTATTCTGGTGATTTTTCTTTAATTCAATACTTTAATTATTTCTGAAGGATTTTATAGATGAATGGTTATTGTTTTCCAAAATGAGGTAGGAAATACCTATCTTCTCTAATTTATAAGTAGACTAAAATCTATGGTTGTAATAGTTTTTCCATTCTAGGAATTGCAGGCTATATCTTCTTTTTACTTAGAAACATTATTTTATTATAGTTTAACTAGTGAGATGTATAGTAATCGATTGATAAATATTTAACATTTCTTTAGTGTTCTTATAATTTATACACAATTTAGATAATAGGCTAAACAAAGGTTTTAAAGCTTAACTAAGTCTTTGGCTGCTAGGGATTACCTTAGTTAAGCACTTTAAAACCCTAAATTAAGGTTTGTAACCAACCCAAGAACAATAGTTTAGGATTAAAAACGTTATGGATTTTAGTCGAGGGTTAATACCCATTATATATATATATATATATATATATATATATATATATATATCAAAAGGCCCAAAGTTTTTCTTTATTTACTAAGAATACAATTTACANTATTCTCTTTATCCAATAACGAATTAGGGTTTAACAGTACAATTAGCGAAATATCTAACCATTAAAATTATTAAACTTCCTCATTTAAATATTTATTTCAGATCGAGAGTTCAAATCCTGTGGGGTTATTTTTCTTTGAAGTAATATTATATAGAAAAACTACAACAAAAATAACCTGGAAACAAATAGCAAGAATTGGGCCATAACCCTTACCAGCTTGGTGCCTTTTAATAGAGGTATACTTACTGTAACTTATAACCAAACAATACATCTAGTTTCACTTAACGTTAAACAAACTATCAATTCCAGAGTTGTAGTGAAGGTTAAACAAGAAGATAAACTGACTGTTCTTCCTCTTAAAATAAATCGTTATCTCAGGTCAAGGGTTCAAGGCCGTAGGGCTAAATTTTCTTGTAGATAATGCATTAAATAAATCATACAACGAGAATACCCTAGGATCAATAGAATAAAGGTCGTATCCAGTTGAGCCGTAACTCTTTTAAAAATAAATAACATTCTGTAAATCTATAGATGCAAATAGGATCATAACAAAACCACCATCATTGCACAGAAGCATTTACGAAAGTTATAGAGCATTTTACTAAGTTACAACCCGAGAGAAAATTGACTTATCAATGGCTTAAATTGCCTTATAATTCCTGTTAAAGTTACAAATAAACGTAGCCAAAACAACCTATTTCTATAATAAACAAAATATCAATTCATTACAGAGTCATTCTAGTTTTATAAACAATATATAAAATAAAAACAAGGGCATGAAATCCAGTTAGAGTGAAGTCGCAGTATTTTATTGCTTAATATCCATGGCGAAATTTACATTAAAAGTATGTAAACAAAGGGAATTTTAAACCCCGACTTAGCTCGAGGGCAACAAAAAGAAAAGAAACATTTCATCCCTGCCATTAACGTTGTAAACAATAGCATTACCATTTCAAAATGGAAGGAGGCCTTTGTAAACCTTAAATCCCAAAAAATGAAACTAGAACCCGAAAAGAAAACACAGTACCAACTTTTCCTTAACTCTCCACACTATCAATATTGTAGGGTTCCAAGGTTCAGGGCTTTAAGTCTTACCAGAACCCTTCTCTGCCGGTACCATCGACCCGAACCCATACTAGCAAACTGACCGATCGTCGAATAAGCCTCCTTCCAAGCAACATTTTCGATAGAGGTTAAAAACATAAATAAAGTTCTTTAAAATTGTGCAACAAAAGAAAATAAAAAGTCCATGAAGGATCCACTTACCCAGGTGCAACTGTTCTCTACGAATGATCGAGACTTTGAAGTCGAAGACTGTGGGAAAGGAAGTAAAATGGAGTGTGATGAGTGATGGAAAGGTTGAGAGCCTTCGACTCTCCTCTCCAGTCCCACAATGTAACAAAAACAACGCAAAAGACTTAACACATGAAGGTTAAACCTTCGTTAGGGTTTTTACCCTTTTTCCACAACTGGAAAGCACCTTTGAAGCTGATCACATGGGTGTTTTTAATTTTCCACCTACCTCCCAATGATGTTATTTGTTTTGATACCTACCTTCGCTCTAGTTTTAAAATGAGTTTTTCCGTGGGTATGTTTTTCCTTAGTACTTGTATGTCAACCTAGGTTAAGCAACCCTTTGAAACTCCTTATCTTTGTTTCTCTTTTAGCCTTGTTAGTGTCACCATGGTGCTTGCCACCTTAGGTTTAGTTGAAAGGAATGGAGCTAATCCTCCCTTGTAAACACTTGCAAAATTTAAAGGGTTAAACCACATGTTATCTTATATAAGCTAAGTAAGACATAAAACCCTGTAAACCTAGCAGCAAAGTAGGGTTTATAAATAAAATACTTAAACATGGCGAATCCACTTCTTAAGCATAAACTGAAAACATATGAGACGTCAAGTATGACTTAACAAATTTTGGAAACAAGTACTTTAATCATAAGATTTAAGAGCTGTATTCTAGCATAAGTGTTGTATATAGAGTAACGCTTTACAATTTTTTATGTATCAGTTTTATAGATCTTGATATAAGAGCTTAAGGGTTTATAGTAATTACCTAAGGTTTATGGTGAAGCTGGGAATACTTAGTAGGGTTTTAATTATGAGAAACCGGATTTAGTCTTTATTTTGATCTGAATCCCTTATAACAAAATTTTATTTTATGAATTATGGAGTTGTTACACTCGCACGATACAACAGTTGAATATACTTCTACCCAACTACAATAAACATACAAGCCCTTTGGGCTCACACGCAAAGAAACCTTTGGAAAAGAACATTAGCCTCTTAACAATATAAGAGAAAGACAACTTCTTTATACTCTAATTCCATGCCATACTGAGATAACACATATGTTTCCTAATGAATTGACTCGGTTGATCCTCTTGGAAAGGCCATCCCCTCCCTATACATAAACTTCATTAAACGTTTATTCTTTTGATTGAACTGGAATTAGTTCTTTCTTTTGTAACTCAAAGACAAAAAATTACTCAATACAAAAATAATGGATTGGTCCTCTACAAAGGTCGTCCATCTATCAACACAGACATAAACAATTACTTAAAGCATATAAGAATAACGGTTGTTAAAGAGAAAAAAATCAGTAGCAATGAGGTATTTAAGACGGTAAAGTTCCTAAATAATTCTCTGATTCATTTCACATGATTAATGAATGATTATACTCCTTTTAAATTATTCTCCTCTATTAGTGTGGATCACATTGAGCTAATTACATAGTTCAAACCAAATCTTATAGAGGGATCAACCCTACTTCTCTTATAACAAGATATAAAGAATATTAAAAAGTAGATTGATACAGTATTACCTTGTTAACGTAGGTAAGGTGGAAATCCAATCTACGGACCCTTTTGTGTGTAAGTGAATCAACAACACTCTTCTCACATCAATCGTAATAAGTCCCAATAGCATACATGAGGTCGTTTTTCATTTTCATAGAGACTGTTCTCTCTTCATTAAAAAAAAAAGTCTTACTCCATTTATCTTAACGTACCACTCCCTGTGAATCATATTCTCCAAAATTTTCCCTTTTCATTACCAGTGTAATACACCGAATTAAAATAAATTATTATTATTATTTTTGAATATTTTTGACAAGAAAGTAAAAAATAAGATGTAATGGATTATTCTTATTTATTAATTAAAAATATTGGAAGGAATCAGAATTGAAATAGCCGTTGAAAGAGTGTTTGTTGACCCACAAGGGGAAAAGACAAGTGGCTAAACCTACTGAGTGAGAACTCAAGATGCAAGAGGCATCCTCCCCAAAATTAGCGCACAACTCCTTGTGGAGTGCTAAAGAGAAGGAGGCTCATAAATGACCAAGTCCTAGGAAAAATACTATATAATAATATGTCCATTTAGAAAGCAGGAGGCTAGAAGTGGATGGGGAATTGATCTATTAATGCAAGAGATGGCGCATTGAGTGGATTTTGTCCTTGTGGTTTAGAAAATAGGCTCACGGGTTTTGGAGAAAGTGAGATTTGGTTGCTCTAGGAGTTTGTTGGGAGAAATGACTATTTCAACTCTATTTTCCCAACAGTGGTGTCGGGTTCCCTATTCTACTTCTTATCTATGCTAGACCTGTTTAAAGTAAAAGTACAAAACTAATTATGAATCGTATTTATTTCTTTTTACAGTAATAGTATTATGCATTTGTTCCTATTATCTTTTTTATTTGATGTATTCATGTAAAGTAAACCAATCTTAATTAGTATTCGTAGATTCATGATTTTAAGATTTTATAACGAATCTATTTGGGTATTGATACCCGAATCATATATTCGTATAATAATGGTTGTAATGTTAACGCAACTAGGAAATCAAAATGAAGGACTATCATAGATCTGGTTAAATGTTCTAGATTATGCTTGCTTATGTTTTAGAACATTATTTAGAATGATTATTTCAAAACTAGATTCATATTGTTTTCAAGTTAAAATTTAGTTAATTTACAAAACAACTTACACAAAGGAAATTTTACTAGTCAACATAACAAAATTATAGAGAGATTTCTTTAATAAACCAAATCAATAAAACAACAAGGTTTCAATCTACATAACCTGTAAATTGAAAAGACTAAAAAAAAATATTGCTTATGAATTGCTTGGATGGATAGAGTAGATTCAAGAGGGTTTTTAGCATCCAAGATATAAGTCATATAAATGGTAACACTTGAAGTTATCTCATCTCAAAACCCTAAAATATTCAAATACAAATAGAGATTTTCCATGATCGAAGTAGTAATTATAAATACAATAAAAAATATAATATCCAGATTCAGTTACTAATTCAACCAACTAATAGTTACACGACTGAAGTCGAGTGGGCAATCCGTTATAACTAAATCATTTAGACCCGTTAAAACTATAGCTCACGAATCTAGCTCATAATTGCACAATCAAATCTAGCAGAAACTAAACAAGTAAAATATGATACAATCATTAAACATACACACCCACAATATTGCATCACGGGTAACCAAATATGGTACCGTATGATGTTTCCCAAAAGAGTTATAACTCAATGATTATTCAAATTTATAAACCATACGAAGCTATATATATATAAACAAACCTTGTCTGGAAATTGATAAGCGACTTTGTCCAACAAACCCTCTCACCCTTTCGAATATCTTTTGGGGTCTTTAAGTATTTTGAATCCACTTAAACCCCAAATGAATATAAGTCAATTGGGATAGCATCCACAGTTCTTTTAAATCATAACATGCAAAAAGGATTTATGACAACCCTGAAACCAGTGTGGTTGTAAGCCCATCGAAGATGGCATCCATAGTTCTATTAATCCATAAAGATACACATACAAAAAAAAAGTAATTACAACAATGATGGAACAAAGAGGATGCTAAGTCCTATTTCCTGTAGGATGAAGACCCATAAGAGTTTAACAAAAAATACAGTGCAAATTATTTTGCATTGTGGCGAAAGCCTCTTTCCTACACAAACCACTAACCCAACCACCTAAATATTCAAATAACCCTTACCTCATGGCTATTAAAGGGCCATTGATGCAAATCGGGCAACATCTGCACCAAGAGTTCACATGCAAATTCAAAACAGCTAAGTTTCTTTAGTTGCTCATTAAGAAAGAATTGCTTTTCATAAATGTTTAACAAAATACAATTATTTTTCTATACTCATAAATGTGTCGAGTAACAAGCCTAGGAGGAGGCGACCCTGTTGCCACCCTCATCGGATTCCCATAACCTACAATCACTAGTGATGCAGTTAGAACCTTAACAATAATTATTAAAAACTGTAAAAGATGATGACCAAAGTTAAAAACATGTTAACTTATCTGCATGCAGAGAGGGACAAGAGTCGACTCCTTCTCAACACCCTTATTTCTCCTATACCTACAGTTTAAACCAAAACCCACGTTAGTTATTTCTTTTTGAAGAGTCTTAAAAAGGATTTATAAAATTATTACAGAATCAAGTTGAGTTCGAAGAGCATACCTGGTTAAAGGCATTGAAAGGCCACTGGAGGCTGGTCTGGTTTTGTTTCCCAGTAAACCAGAAAGGCTGAGACCTTTTGGCGGCCATTAACATCGAGTAAGACCTCAACCACACCTCGAAAGCAAACAAAAGAACACCATTAATGACTGGGAAAGAGCTTTAACAAGAGAAACTGCATAGTGCAACCTTGGAAGGTAGAGCCTTCTTCAACAAAACTTGTAAACCAAAAACAACAACGAAATGAAACATTCGCACAACAAAAACCTCATTAAACCCTTTCCAGTGTATAAGACAGATGGAGGCCTGAGATTTAATCTTGTATGCTTTCGCAGGCATGCCATTAACTTCCTAGCTGCGTTGTCAACTTGCAGCCAGGACACAAGTTTAATACCAAATTCAATTTCAGTACCAACCATTATAACCCTTGTACCTCCAAATTATTACGTGGCTAAACCATATTTTATAACACCTTGAAGTTGTATTCCTAGGATCAAACAAGACTATGGTATCATGCACCATAGTTTCCCTTTGTTAACATTTCAAACAAGCTCATAAAACTTATCTTAAAAACCTTATTCATATACCTTGCGCAAGGACCATGGTTTATACATGGTGTCACCCCTAGGACTATGGTCCATAACCTGGTTAAATATATCAACATTTCATGCTAAGATAAATGGGATAAATACTATGGTGTTTAACATTGTAGTCCCCCAACTTTTCATCTTAATAAAACTAGGTGGCTTGCATCATGTTTTAGTTGCTAGAGTGAGAGCGTGATGGCTAGGACAGAACCGTAGCCTTTAGGCTAAGCAAATCCTAACAAAACCATATGGTAAGTTTAATATAAAAAGCACCAAGAACATCACCTTTAGGTGAGATGGCAGAGTGTCGCAACCTTATGCAACCACTGCATAAAATATATAAAATCCAATTCAGTCATGGAAACCAGTATAAGTATTATACAGATAAATAAAATTGTATCCATGTTGCGATCAATATTACCTGCTACATTATTCACTCGTTAAAAGAGTATATTTATATATTGAATTTTTATTTTTATTTTGGAAATTTATATGTTTGTGACATAATGATATTAGAGAAAGTTTATAACACTTGACTTAAACAAGCCCAACACTGAAACAACTAAAAAAACAGAAAATTAATTTTATCCTATTGTGATTTGATTCTCTTGCGGACATGACTCAGAAGAATAACTTTGTTTTTGCAGAAAACTATGGAAGATGTAGGAATGTCTACAGAAGAAGAATCTCATCCTAGAAATCCAGTGAACAATGAAAATGGTAATGTGAGGGTGAAATCTGGGTAAATATTAATGAAAGTCAAAATGACAACCCATCTGAGTTACAATAATCTATTAAAGAATTAAGAGCATAATTAAACAGAGTTAAAGAAGATAACGAACGTATTCTGAAAGCATAAGAGAAATTAAATAGCATTTTGCTATCTAAACTACACCGTAATGAAAAAGATAAACACAAAGAACCTGAACTTAATATGGAAAAAACTACACCTTACAAACGCAAGGGAATGAAGTTGAAATTTTCCGAACATGAGAATGAATGTTCCAGTGAGGAATCAACCAAACACAATAGAAAAAAAATTAGGATTGTAGTGAAAGAAGTGACAATAATAAAAATAAAAAGAAATACAAACCTTATGAAGAAATTTCAGGAGAATTAAAAAAGGTCAAACCTCTTATGTTTAACAGAGAGATCGAGAAAGGAAAAGAAGCAAAAGCTTGGTTATCAGGAATGAAGAAATATGTCCAGAACTATAAATATTCCGATGAATTAAAGGAAAAAATGGACATCTATAACTTAACAGGAAAAGAAGATGTTCGGTGGCAAGATTAAAAAAAAGGCATAAAAGAATGTTATGTAACATGGAAAACCTTCAAGAAGCACTTTAAATGAAAGTATCTTTCAGAACAGTACTATGAAGAAAAAGGTAAGAGATTTTACGAATTAAAATTAGGTGCTATGACCATGAAAGAACTTTGTAGTAAATTCCTAAATTTTCTTCGTTATGTGCCTTATATAATAGATGAAAAACAAAAAATACAACGCTTTCTCAGCTGCTTGCCTCTTATGTTTAAAGAGAGCATTGAGTATGGAAATCCTAAAATGCTGGAAGAGGCAAAGAGAAAAAATGAACTTCTGTTATGATCAAAATATGAATAAAAGTGAAAATATACCTAACTAGAAAACAAAAAGATGTGACAAATTTTATCAAAGAAAGAAGAATACTAAGTTTTACATAAATATTGGGAATAACTATAAAGGGTATCAAAGAAATAATTATAAATGTTTTAAACCACAAAACCTTGCAGAAAAAGAAAGAAAACCTCCCACCACTTTTAATAAAAACATTGCACATAGGGAGCCACTAAAGTGCTAGGAATGTGGCGAGCCACATTATTTTAAAGACTACCCCATAAGGAAGATTTTTTTTAGTAATGTTCACTCAATTGAAGCTCCTAGAGTTGGGTATATGGTGAGAAGCATGTCTAAAATCAGTGTTGCATTGGAGAATCGACAAGCAGACCATCAAACTTCAATTGATAAAATCGAAGGTATGATAAAAGGTCAACCGATTTCTATACTAATTGATCCATGTGAAAATTTAAGTTATGTATCACCTAGGATTGTTGAATTGTGTAAATTATCACAAGATAATTTTGAAAAATCTTGGTTGGTATAGCTAGCAACGAGTACGAAACAGAAGGTCTCTAGTTATGTTAAAAATTGAGAAATTACGATGAATGAATTGATTACACATGTTGATCTAAATATCTTACCATTAGGTTCTTATGATTTGCTGATAGGAATGGACTGGTTAGAAAAACACAAGGTTATGTTAAATTGTTATGATAAAACTTTTACGTGCATGTATGATAATGAGAATACAATTAAAGTAAAAGGAATTCCCGGAAAGGTTACCATAAGATAAATCTCTGTCTTGCAACTGAAAAGATCTGTATGTAAGGGATGCAAGGTTTTTGCAGTCTATGTAATGGATGACAAGGATAATTATAACCATCTTAAAATAAAGGATATACGATCTTAAAAGATTTTAAATTCATCTTTCCGAAAGAAGTTCACAGACTACCTTCGAAAACAGACATAGAATTTACGATCGATCTGATACCAGGAGAGGTACCATAATCAAAAGCTCTTTATTGAATGAATATAATAGAACTTACGAAACTTTACTCACAATTGCAATAACTAATTGATAAAAGTACATTCGACCTATCGTTTCTCTTTGGGGAGCACCGGTCTTATTCGTAAAGAATAAAGATGGCACTTTAAGATTATGCATAGATTATCAACAATTAAACAAGATGACTATTAAAAATCGATATCATTTACCCTAGATAGACGATTTATTCGATTAGTTCCGAGGGGAAAGAATTTTCTTCAAAATACATCAGTTCCGGATACCATTAGGTACGGATCAAGGATGAATACATCTTTAAAACTGCTTTTAGAACCCGATATGGTCATTACGAGTTCGTCATAATGCCATTTGGTTTAACAAACGCACCTGCAGCCTTTATGTGCTTAATGAATAGTATTTTGAGTAACTACTTAGATAAATTCGCACTTGTATTCATCGACAACATATTGATTTACTCAAAGAATAAACAGGAACATGTAGAACACCTAAGGATAATTTTACAAGTGTTAAGAGAACACCAATTGTTTTCTAAGTTTAGTAAGTGTGACTTCTTTAAAGACATAATTCAATATCTAGGACATGTACCCTCTAAATATGGAATATGAGTGGGCCTCGACAAGATTAAGGCTATCATTGGATGGCAAGTTCCTAAGAATGTAATAGACATAAGATCGTTCATGGGAATTATTTGTTATTATCGAAAATTTATTGAAGGATTTTCTAAGATAGCCTACCCCATAACTTCACTATAGAAGAAAGGTAAGAAAATTGATTGAAGCAAAAAGTGTTTTGAAAGCTTTAATAAACTAAAACACATGTTAAACACTGCCCCTATCTTAAAAATTGTTGATCCTTTTAAGGATTTCATCGTATGCACCGACGCATGTAAGGAAGGATTAGGCGGGGTGTTAATTCATTTCCCAAAATATTTAGGAGGCATTGGAGGACACAGAGTTGTATTTGAACTGGAAAAACTAGAATATTAGGTTTGGGTTATCATTTAATGAACATTTTTTATGGTGGTCTCCCATCTTACTTGAGGAAGGACATTGTTTGGTCGAGACAACTTGATTTTCAACTCTAAGATTAAACACCAACATAGTTAGAGACATCTTTTATGCCCAAACTTAGGAGTAGTTGCCTTGGTCATAACTTGGATCTACTAGATTTAGGTTGGTCAATCCCAATATGAAACTAATAAAAGAGATCATTCCTAATTCCCTCTCTATGAAATTACACCATTAATCTCTTGTATCTTGGTGAAAGGATTGGGATTAGAATTGGAATAAGGACAAACACGTTGTTTACTTATAACATTTATTCCATAAAACTATGTTCACCATTCATTTGAATAATATTTGTAGGCACATATCCAAGCACTTAACCCGAATCTTTCATCCTCATAATGGCTTACAAACCTTTGCTCATGACTCAGAGTCCTTTCATCATATCGTATGCCATACTTGAAGCCCTAATTTATTTAGGTATAGACCAATTCACCGTGGCATTTCCCAACCCAAAGGTCCTATATATAGTTGCCTTCAAAATCTTAGAAACTTATTTTGGTGATAAGTCTATGTTAAGTAAAATTCAAGTTGGTTCACTAAAATTTGGGGTCAATTACTCCTTCATTTCAAGTAGGATTAGCCTACTAAATACTTTTATTGTTTTGTAATTCTCTAATATGTGTCAATATTATATTTATTATATTCCCAGTGCAATACGTGGAACTAAACATTGTGCATTTGTGCCAATGATTGGAGCAACAAGGAAAGGTCACATGGTGTTCACTTAGTAAACCTATAGATCAACACATTTGTTTGTGGGGATATTAAAAACTACCGTTAAGTTCATTTCTACAAGCTCCCGAAAGTTTATTGTTAATGCCCCCTCTCGAGACATCTTTCCAAATTATAATAGAGCCCTCTATTTTCAACAAATATTGTAAGCATCAATTTTTTCATGACAAACTACCTTTAAGTTCATTTCTACAAACTCCCAAAAGTTTATTGTTAATTCTCCCTCGCAAAACATCTTTCCTAATTATAAAAGAGCCCTCTATTTTCACCAAATAGTGAAAGCAACAATTTTTTCGTTGCATTTTTAGGCCCTTTGTTATTTCTACACCTAGTATATTGTTTCCAATATTTGACATATGCATTGGACATCTACTTTATTAAATGTTGTTTATGATATGCTACTTGAGCATTGAGTCCAAACCATCAAACATGTTCCCTAGGAAATAGAAGAAGGTTTCATATTTAGATCTCTCTATGAAAAATGTTGCCATTTTCATTTTTTGTTCAAAGATTTTCATGGTTTATTGAGAACTTCTATAACGGATAAGCCAACAAGAAACTCACTAAGACATATCTCCTCACATTGCTAATTCAATGCTCAGCATCTCTTATATCCAACCTCCTGATGATTCGAGTCATAAAAGGTGTCAATAATCCAATATTAGCATTTTCAATCTATTTAGGCTCCCAACATGACATTGTACTTCGAACAGAGGAATTATAGTTTATTGAAGACATATAGCTTTGGAAGGATAAGATAAGATACTTTCTATGGCAATGCCTTGAATGCCTCATAAGTATAGAATAGGCTAAAATGGAAAGAATTTCAAAATTTGTGCAGGTGCCTTCATGACAAAAACAATGTCCATCTTCAAATAACATGCAAATATTGAATTTAAATTCAAGGTCTCTAACCAAAAACTCCTTTAATCAAAATCCCAAAACAATATTTATCCCTCTAAGGGAAATTAAATATTTAAGGTTAGAGTTGGATAACTCTCCTCTACACGAGTGTTAAGTTTGCCCAATTTCACTTAGCTTTACATCGTAAAATTCTAGTGACTAGACAACCCACTCCCCCCAACCTTCCACATTTTTTTTTGTTAGTTGAACCCCACCTCTTAATATGTATACCCCTATTCTATGTTGTCTTAAATCCTTCCCCCCCTTAATACCACCCGATACATTGAATTAACTATTTTGAATACTCTCAATATCAACCCATGTAATATGGTATTGGTTTACCAACAAACCCCTCATGGACATGGCTACTTACACAATGAATAGGGCACCTCTAGTTGCCTCTCGTAGTCCCTCAAATGCATTCTTGGCAATCTCAACATTTCGAGGATAGATCGATGCACAAAATGGAGTGTGTTGTTTATGAGATGCAAGAGTGTTGCAAGAATGAATCCAATGGCTAACCAATGTGACCTTTAAATGACCATCCATTGACACTTGCCCTTATCAATTTAGAAATGATAAGTTACACAAGAAAGTGAACTAGTTGAATAATCATAGAAAATTATGGCCACTAATCCAAAGTTATCCAATGATAATTGAGAGTTATAATAACAAAGATGACCCGAGTTATAATAACAAAGATGACCCACACCAAATGTAAGCCTTAGCTTAATGGTTGTTTTATTATGTTACAACACTATGACTTTGTTTTATAACCTCACTGACACATAAATCATTTATGGATCTGTAACTTACTATGATATTTTTTCATGGCCATGTAGAGAATTTGATGAACATACCATTGACAAACTTTGTAACACTTATGGATCTATGACTCCTATGGTCTTGGTGAATGGCAATGCACGGATTTTGATGAGCATATTCCTCTTGGTTTCGATTGATCTATTTCTTTACTTTATTGATAAAGACGATGCGAGGTTTAGAATGAAAAATAAAGACATTACATATAAAAAGACATTTTATGATTTTCCCCTGAACAAAACACATTTTGCGTCTTATGTACGCATGAAATGTGCTCGTGTTAATTTTGTAAACCCCTTGCTCTTAGAGGCGCATCCTATCTATTGGTTCACATAGATCTTTCTTCTCAATAGGTCATTTCTGCTTGGGCATCCTAAACAAGGGAGCGGTTTTGTCTCTGCTCCATCACAGGCTTCTGGTTCAATTTCAAAAACGTTTTATATGTCTAGCGATCTGCTGCTTGGGCATCCTAAACAAGGGAGCAGTTTTGTTTCCGCTCCATAATAGGCCTCTGGTTCACAGAAGTTTTACAGGTTTTGACGATTCCATGGAATCGGGTTTTCTGGATGGCAAAGTCATAATGGTGATACTCATGTAGAAATTGAGTTCACAATTTTAGTAAAACAGAGTTTGCAGTTCATTCATAGATATCAAAATGTTTTATTGCAGCAATACAGTCATGCCGCTTAGTGTTCAGGAACGGGGGCCCTTTGTTGAATTCATTGTATAATTTATTACTAATGTTTCCTCATGTCAATATTTCGCCCTGAGTAGGACATCCCACTCTGATTAAGCGAATTTCGTTAAAGCCCAACAACAATCCTTTCAAAATTTGTGCAACTGAGACCAAGAACATCAATGTTTGATTGAGAC
>LPNX010146612.1:0-97765 GCA_001517045.1 Pseudotsuga menziesii
TATAATAATAACTTCTATTGTAACATATAATGTCACGTGTCATCCATCGATACTAAAAGTGATACTGTCATCAAATCAGATTCACACACCACAAATATCTGTCTCTGGAAAAGAACACACACTCAACAGGCTGTCTGTCTCCTCTATACTGTCTCTCACACTGAACAATAATCACTTTATCCATTCGGTTCGCCACGTGTTCAAACCCTTTTTCCTATCAACCTATAAAATAAGATTATATTATGCATTATAACATCATTTAAATGTAAACTGTACTTCTTACCGTTTAAATGGAAATTGTCAACTATTACAAAACAGGGTACTATTGCAATGGTTTAGCGATGAAATTCAATTACTTAGTAGTTTGAATTTTTAATCTTTTCTCACCAGTGCTCAAATTCAATTACTTAGTTGTTTGACTTTTTAATTTTTTCTTTTAGCTTTTATATTACTTTACTCAATAGTTTGATTTTTTTTAATGTTTTCATCATTTATATAGTTTGGTATAGGCACTAAATATAATTAGCACACCCATAGTTTGTAGTTGGATCACGTCGATAGAGATCAAATGGTTAAAAGATAGTTATGGAATGGAAGAGAGTTTGGAAATATTTTCTTATTCCTCATATTCTTCTAGTTAAACAGGTTCAAGTGTGAGTTCTTATGCAAGAGCTTGTTCAAGTGTGCCTTTTTTATTGAGCTCATGAATTTGACACCAAATTTCTTCAATATCAAGTATAGAGTGTTTGTATATGGGTCAATGGGAAGAGGATCTACAAGTATCAAGTTAATTGAATGCTTGACCTAGCAATGTAGAGTCATCTTTGTAGGAAAAGCAGAGATATATCTATGCATTCTTTGACTACTTTATCCGTTGAATTCTATATTTGCAGAGGGACCCCATCCATAAGTTGTGGTGGTTGCAGTGATCTTCCATTCACCTTCTGGCTGAATCGTGAAGAGGACAAATTTATCGCTTTGAGACATCACCTTCCTACATTGTTTTGTTGATATCAAAGAAATTGTGGTAGTTGAAACTACCTCTTGTATCTTGTAGAGATGAACTCCCAAAGTAACAATGATGTTACATGGACTAGAATCACCAAAATAATGTTGTTTTCACATATAGGTCTATCTTTAAGGAACATCACAAACTTCAAGTGGAAAAAATCACATAGTATCTCATATTTAAAGGGATTGATGTCATAGGGAAAGAGACATTCTTGGCTAACATGAATGTCTCGTCCCTGGCTCAACAAAACAATGATCAAGGAAAATTTTAGGGGCAAAATTTAGCCCATGGGCTTCCATTTATTTTCAAAACAAATTTTCCAATTTGTATTTTTTGAAGCCTTGTTTCGCACAAACGTTTGATGGGGAAAAATTTTTCCACTCTAAAAATCGACAGATTATTATATAAACTATATAAAATCCTTATAAGTTGAAATGCTTTTAGAAAAATATAAGAATTGGTAATATTCGGCAATGTTTATACACTTTTAAACAAGTATGGATCCTTAAAAGTTTCGTTGCCGATGATGTACCTAGGGGTGCAACATTGTCGATAGTTGTAGTCTCTTGATGGCCTTTATTGAGCTTAGGTTACTCTAGCTACCATTATCAACAATGAAATGTAGCAGAGTCCCCTTTACCCACATCTATGACTGAAAGAGGCTCTTGTCTTCCTTTAGCTCATTTATCTCTTATGGTTGGATCTTTACAATTTTGATGGTAGCAGTAGGTTCTGCGTTAACAATATACTTTCCCTTATCTGGTTTCGAGTAAGATTCCAATCCAATTTCCATATATGAGGCTTTCATATTGGCCAACAATGACTAGTTCGAGGGACATTCATCAATGTTATGTTAGGGGCTTTCATGGGAACCACCTTTTAGTGTCCTTCTTTGACTTCTCATTACCCTTATTTTCTTGTGGATTTGACTAATTGTCCTAATGTTGGATATCCTTTCTCTATCCTTTGTTCTATGAGTTAAGGACAACTTTACTATGCTTTTGTTTCAACTGAATTATAGACACAAACTCCCATTTAATCTTCTGATTAAACTTTTACTCAAATTTAACATCATATTGATAAGTAGCTCCTAGTGAGGAGATGTCCAAGAAATGCATCTATGTTTGGATGTACCTATGTAGGATACAATGGTACTTGATAGGACCAAGTGTCATTCAAAGTATTTGATACCAATCTTTGAATATAAGGTATGGAATATATTGGTGAACTCTGACACCATCTGGTGTCTCTCCCACTGCAAAGTTGTCCATCTCATGTAATAGATATCATAGTTTTCGATAGGGTAGATTTTCTCCTTGATGGAAAAAAAATCCACTCAAGTGGGTTTTTCCCTATATATTGTAGACTCATCTCTAATATGTCTCTCCTAGTTACCTTTCTATTGATATTTGACATGGGTGAGGGACTTAAGAAGTGCGAATACGATCTTTTTGCTATCAAAAAAAATTGAAGAGATTAATATCCATATACTTATTTAACCATTTCTACAAAGCATATGCTTCTATTTAGCCTTCAAAAAATGAGTGTCAATGTTAAATTGTACCTTAAAGGGTGTTGCACCTCCAAAATGGTCATTGGTTGAAGGCATCTCCATCATCATTGGCAATTGTCAAAGGATCAATGTGAAATTATGCCTTATCTCATTCATTTGTGGTGCAAGGGAGTCCTCTAGCAATAACTTAATAGGATCTCATGCTTTGACATCTATATTTTATTTATCCTTATAAGGTTGCTTTGGTTGGTGAGAGTGGATTTTCCCAAGCTTAATTAGTTCGAGATCCGACTCTCAATATTCAAATCTCATCGAAGATATCCACCAAGAAACAACAAATAGTATATTTCTTTGATACCGCTAATTTGGATTATATATAGAACAAAATGAAGGTACAAATATAAAATAAAAGCACAAACACAAATATATTGTAAAAAGCACAATATTACAACAAAATACAAATTCTATTAATCTTTCAGGTCTCAAGTTTTCCAAGACCAAATCTAAATGATAATAAATACCCAAATCTCTTTTACAACCAACACAATGCAACGCAACCTGAGAGCATGAATCGCTCTTTTCCAGGTTTCCTAATTTTTTGTAACATGTGAGAACCTCCAATATTGAAATCATATGGGGTAGAAATGGCATTACCAATTGAGAAACATCCCTAGACTCTAATATTGGCATGCCATGAGAAACTCTGAATCTAAGTAACGTTTTTCTTGGTTTCCACTCAATTTGACATCATACTATCCATTTCACAACAAAATTGGCTCTCTTTTAGTGAGATGAGATTCCTTATTAATTCTTGGAATACATTGTAGGAGAGTATGGAAACTAAATTGAAAATATCAATGACCATCCATCCACAAACAATTTGGAAAATAAAGTCGGTAAATAAGACACTGGTGAAACATTTCAAATGTTATAATTAGAAGCAATGACTAACCTAGCATGATAAAACTTGACCTACAATCAACATGGTTACAACCAAATTTTTGTACATTATATACAAAGAAATGTTCATTGAAACATCATGGTTCAATTGCTACTTTCTCCTTTAATATTTAATATTACTTGTGGGCCACGTGAAGGGAAGGAATATTCAATGTCAAGTGATGCTCAAGGGTGGGAAATCCATAGAAGAAATCAAGTAAACCCATTTGAAGGTATATGAGAGACTTAATAAGTATATATATATATAAGCACATGACAAAGCCAACATAAAGTAAAGAAAAAATTTCAAGTGGGAGATGAAGTTTGCTTGCACCTGACCATAGAGAAGTTACATGGAACACGGAAGAATATAAGTCCCTATCATATGGTCTTTTTAAAGCATTGTAACTTGTAGGGATTCATTATTTTAAGATGAAAATACCTTCTTAGTTCCTTACATGCACATGTATTTGATAGGTAAAGTGGATAACTTAAAACTATACAAGAAAGTTGTGCTCGATGAAAGAAAAAGGATAAGTCTTGCTTGTAATACAAGACTAGGTGCATGTTTGATCCGGATTTATGTGAGAACAAAATGAAAGAACATATATAGATTCATAAACAAATAAATATTGCAATGAAAACAAAGATATAGTAAATAGATATTCTATTAAAATGGCGTAAATAAAACATACTGTAAATACAACAGCTAGAATGGTGGTTGCTATATGTGAGAAGAGATGTGGCTGCTATGCTCATCCATTCCAAGCTGAATATAAAATGAGGCCAAAGGGGCCTATTTATAACAAGCATGAGGGTGAGAACCCTAAAGGTCCAAAACCTAACCCTAGAAGATGAATCATCATAAAGTTTGCGGCCCCAAGGTGGTTAGTTGAACAGTCAACTTGTTGGGGTCATAAATTTTGTATACAATCTCTGACTTGGGCGCTCGATATCCCATTGAAAAGGTCTATCTGAGATTTACATATTTCTCCCATTGAAAAGGTCTATCCGAGATTTACATATTTCCACTAGAGTTAAATGATTTCCATTGACAACCCTTCCCCCCCACCAAAAAAAAAATTGCCAAAAAACTTCATTTAGGGCCTCAAGACAGACTTTGTTTAGGGCCTTAAGATGACCCCAAAAGTTTGGAACCCAAAAAAGCGTAGAAAAATAACTAGGAAACTGTCACAATGGAAAATTGTTTTGAGCCAGTGGAATAGATGGTTGGACACCGATCTCCATCTGTATCAATGTTGAACAAGTGGAATTGATAGAAGATGTAATTGTGGTGAAGAGATCATGCGTACCAAAAGGGGCCATAAATAAAACTAGAAAATTTTGCTAAAAGGCCAACTTCCATAGAAAGACAAAAGGTACTCCTAGGAGAAAATTTCCTCATCTCTTAAATCAATAAGTTTTTAAGAACCAAAACCTTCCAAAATGGGGATGGCTATTCATTAATGGATCAAAGACCCAATGAAATCAAACAAATCTCTAATGGTTTAAGTTTAATGAACACCCAAATTTGTAAGAAAGTTTTCTTTTGCAATAATTGGCCTTATTAAAGCATAGTCAATGAACCTAGTCAAATAAAAAAGGTTATTATACTTTAGTGAATGACTTTCCCTATCAAGAAAGAAATGTTGGAAATTCCAATTGAAAAAACTTAGGGAATAGGAAAACTTGGTTATCAAGAAGTAGGAATGAGAGAAAATTACATGTTAAGTTGTATTAACCAAGGTCTTCATGTAGAGTACAAATGTTGAAAACCCGGTTAGAAAATTTAGTTGCCAAATAAAATAGCTACTTTGCTTGATAGTCCATGCTTGGATTGAAAGGATGGATAGTACTTGCCATCATTGACGACACCCAAGCCCTTTGATCATAGAGCAAAGGTGATGGTCTATCCACTAAACAAAGGAAGCTTATAGGATTTGCTTGAAACCTGTGCTTGGGAAAGAAGGAGAACTCATGTTTGACAAAATTAATCTTCCCAAGCTTCCTAGCCACTAAGCAAGAAAATAACATAGTCACTAAACAAAAGGAAAAGTAGGAAACACCAATAGAAATTTCTAGAGTTAGTCCACCCTTTCCACCAACAAAGGGAATGACTTGGGCAACCATATCAAGCAAGGAGTTGCATTGGCGATAGGTAGTTAAAATAGTGATTGAGTGGATTATTGGACAAGGAAATTCATATACTCCATGGGAGATAAGTACAAGGATAAGAAATGGAGAAGGGGTTTGAATTCAAAAGAAATGCACAAATTCCAAACTCGAGCTAAGTGCACTAGAGGAAATTATTAAAAGTTATAGAATTAGTAGAAAGACTCGAATTAGCAATGAACGTGAAAAAAATTATTGAAATATCCAATATGGAAATAGTGGTGTCTTGCTCCACAAGGATCCTCTCTATAATTTGTAAACAAAAATTAATAAAACAAGGTTCATACCTCACATTTTGCTATATTTTTCATCCAAACTAAGTTTTTCCAAGGTACATTGTGTGTATGCTTTGTGTGAGTAGAGTCTAATGTTTATTTTTCCATAGTATTTCATGATTACTATGAAAAAGCATAGTGAGAACACAAAGAAACTTTGTTATCATTGAACATTGGAATACATAAGGAAGGTTACAAATCAATTTTATATATTGGTGGAAGAGGGAGTCTTGGATTTATAATTCATTGCAATCATATGACGATGGTGCTTATAGTGGTTGATTTTGTGCATTTCTTTTTAGATATGATGGTTGACACTTTCCAAATCCTATGACTTAGCTTTTGATGACATAATTGAGATGACTAAGGTGATACAATAGGGGTTCTATGATCAATGCATAATAATTATGTATTGGTAGTTTTGCTCATTATACATTGTGTAGTTAACAACTTGTACTTCAATGTTATATGTCCATTTTTTTAATCAATCGTACCTCTTCCTGTTGTGATTTGAAATTTACATGGTTTGAACTAATTTAACTTACATATTAGTTCATAGGTGTTAACTACTAGTCTTGCTTGTATTGGGGACATTATAGTCTTGATGGTTTAATGGAGAAGTTTGATAGTCACATGGATGGTGACTAGGAAATTATAATGCAACTACATATGCATTTTAACATCCATGGTTATGGAGGTTGTCGTTAGAGATCAATTTGAAAGTGTGTGTGATGGGAGTAGTAGTTTGGAGAGATTTCCATTGTCTAATTGAGAAACATCGTTGGCATAGATAAAACAATGTATCTTAGTTATAAATTATGGTTTGGGTTCACTTTTGAATATTTTATGTCCTCTTATGATTTTACTCAAGGGCGAGTTATAATGATACTAATCTATTTGGCATGGGCTGTACTTAATCTATTTGGCACATGATTTCTTTTTCTGCATGGATTCAAGTTATAATGACACTAAATTAATAATTCTTATATATGTCGTAGTAGTTTAGAGGCTTAGGATGGCTTTATGAATGAGGTTTGTTTAAAAGGTTATGTGAACATACCCACTTAAATAATTAATGGTCATTTATGCTAGTAGGACATTGAGCAGGATATGTTGGCATATGAACCCACTAGTGTTGCATGCATCCCTTATTTGGGCAGGATTAGAGACCCCCTTAATTAGAAAGATGATATATAGATCAATTTCCCTAGTTAGTGTAGTTAGTGTAAAGGAACATTGCAAAAAAGATAATGTGTTGGAATGTGATATGTGTGATATGAATTTGAATAGAATTTATGCAAGAGAATAATTTCCAAAATAGGGTATGGTATTTCCAAGACATTGGAGCAACACTATTAGGGTTTGAACATGGGACATAAAGGGACTCTAAGGTTTGAGAGACTTTCATGCATGAACTTTTAGTCATAAAATAGACTAAATATTGGTAGAAAGGCATCGAGTGCTTCATCAAAGTATTATTTGTCTGTAGACCACAAGAAGTCATCGACGCATATCAAAGATACACAAGAATAATATGTGGCAAATAATGTGGGACTACCCTTCAAATACCGCACATCCTAGCTCAGTCCTTTCTTGGCTTGTCATGTTCATTCCACAAAAGGTGTAGAAGGAATCAAACAAGTGGAAACATGACAAAGTTTTAAGGGTTGTAAGTCCTTTGCAATTGCCAAATTTTGACAAGAAGCATCGACATGCATAAAGGTTTGGCTTGGTGTTGTTGGCTAAGCAAATATGTACTTTATTTGGAGATAGAAAAAAGTTCTTTGGTGTTTCGTAAGGGAAGGTTTTAATGTGTCTCACTACCTTCCGCCAAATAATGGAAGACATATGAAACAAACTAGAAGATTAAAATAACTTGAGATAATGAGAAAAAAAGGGTTTTAAAAGATGCATAGATCATACATTGATATGCATGCATTATGATAATGACAAACATTTGATCTCCAACACTATTGGTTGATAATAAGCCCTATCTCTTTTCTTTATTTTCTCACTTTGTTAATTATTCAATATTTAACTTATCACTGGAGGGTCATATATCCTTATCATTGGAGGGTGATAGATCCTTCTTAAACAAGCAAGTATAAAGGAGGATGCAATACAATGAACATATAGAGAGATGCAAAATTGACGCTTGATTCACATAGGAGTTTCACATTGATTGGAGTGAAACAATATTTCATCTTCTATTAGATTTCCCCTTAGTCCTATCTTTACTCTTTCTTGTCAATCAAGATGCCTATACCAAATGGCAACTTATGCAAAGTATATAAGATATATCCCTTGATCGATAGAAATCGATATTTAATGGAATAAACTTATGTAATGTATAGAAGAGAGATCACTCAATCAATAGAAAATAAATATTAAATGGAATGTTGTATATAAGGAAGGGCGCCAATTAACAAATAATAAATAATTCAATTGCATCATATATAAGGATATAACTCAATTATGACTTTAAATTTCTTGATAAATTGATGACGATCGATTTTTATTGCACAAAGTGCCTTCTTTGTCTCTCAATTCACACCCATAGCCTCTTTGCCTCTCTAAGAAATTCTTAATCCCCTATGTTTGAGTTCATTCAGGTTTGACACCTTAAGCTCATTATAAGCTCATTCTTTTCAAAAACTGTGGATTTAAGAACATAAGTGTTGGTACAATGGTTTAGTTTACATAGATATTGGACCAATATGACTTCAAGTGAGTCGTACATCAGTTTCTCATAGCCAAATCCCTCTAGAATTAATTCAATACTTAGGGATGGCCCAAAATTAAAAGAAATTTACTTGATCTAAAGCAAGAGTAAACTTGACATTTGTCTAATTCATCCGCAAAACATAATTCCAACAAGTCAAACTTGTTCAAAATGCAGGAAGTCTACCTGCCATGAGCAATCACTAAGAGTCACTTTGTTACCAAGGTCAATAAGAGAAAATGTGATGATGGAAATGTCACATGGTCGAGCATTACACATATAATCTAATCCATACATGGCATCGTGGTGCTTATCATGGTCATCATGAAGTGTAGTGCTTCATGCCCAGGGGAACAATTCTAGTACGAATCCACAAATTACAATAATGTATAAATCCTATGTTTTCCAATCGAAGATGGAGCTAAATCGTCTAGATGTGTGACAAACTATTTATTTTTGTGCTTGGAAAAGTGATGACATCAATGTTTCATCAACAATATCAGGGTTAGCTCAATTGGTAAGACGTACGCACACTCTCTCGATTCGGGGGGAGGTCACGGGTTCAAGCCTTGAGTCCTCTGGGGTTAGGCCTTCTGCTTGGATGGCTGGCAGTTTACCACCTCTACCATCCACGAATGTGGGGAAGTATTGCTGGGTTTCCCGTGGATCTTTCCATCTGAAAAAAACAATATCAACGATCTTGGCGCAAAAACGATCTCATCTAAACATATAAAATCCATAGTGGAGAAATGTCTTATGGCATAATGAATGAGAGATCAACGTTTTTATATTAGATTTACTCATTTCTAAAAGACAAATTATTTACTTCTTAGAAATCTAATGCCAAACATTAAAATGATAATGTTTTTTCTAAAATTATAGGAATATGTAAAATGTTAAACAGAAAATATGTTATTTTAAGGTTTCTAATATAATTTGTAAAATGTACAAACATTAGTTAGCATGAAGCATATTGTTTAAACGAATAGATGAGCATTTTTAAGATGAATGATATGTAGATATTGTAACGAAGCTATCCAACATTATAGCAAACTTTTTATGGTTATTAAAATTTGATGTATTTCCCATTTATCAAGAAATTTAATTAATTTTTAATGATTAATTTAATCAATTTTTTATTGATTAATTTAAAAGTAACAAAATTTTTAAAACAATGTTTTAACATACATAAATTTTAATTCAAATAATAATAAAATAATTTAATATCACTACTTATTTATATATAAAATATTTTTATTATACTTCTTTAAGGTATAAGGTAGGTATATAGCTATTTTTAATGAAACAATAGTTTTGACATTAATTAATTTATATATTTTTTCAAAATTTTTACATAAATTTTTAACAATCACATTACAATGATTGACTATAGCTATATCACTATACACAACTCTTGTTTAAATATAATAATTTTTTGTATTTATCTATATACATAGATGATGATGATGATGATGATGGTTAACGTCCTAGACCAAACATCAATATACATACATACATACATACATACATACATACATACATACATACATATATATATATATATATGGGAAGTTGGTTTAATTAAATTATGCATGTATATAGGATACATGATCATAGTTTTGGACATATGAAACATACTATTTTTTGTCGAGATATAAAGGGTCTAGCCCGGATCTAGACCATGTATTGTTGGATAATCTCTGTGAATGAATTAATGTATTTTTTTGTGATGGGAGGATTCTGGTTCCTCTTTTTGAATATAATGAGAGTTCCTCAAGAACAATTTATAGTCACTCTTTATTTAGTGTGACAGATATTTCCTATAGGAATATATATATATATATATATATATATATATATATATATAAGTGTCTTTTTTATTAAAATACTCATAATGACTAATCATGATAGATATGACAATCACATCACAATGACTATATTAATTCTTCATGAAGTACATAGACTTTCTGATAGTTTTGAGTTGGTGCAGTTTCAACATATTTATCGTGAAAGGAACAATTTATCTGATTCGTTAGCAAAGGCTGGAGTGAGGGTCCCGGAGGGTTTCAGACACATTAAAGAATTAAGAGAGGAGACATCCTATGAAACATATCAGATCTTATGAACAGATTAAATGACTATCTGTTTTTATTGATGATCTTTTGAAATTTGTTTTGGACTATAAAGGGCTAGTGATGGTGAACAGATTGTAGCTGTTGTAGCAGCTTTTTTTGATCATATGATTTTTGGATGGTGACGATGAACAGTTGTTTATATGCTGAATGGATCTTATTTATATCAATCTATTTTGCTTTTCTGAGATACTTCTATTATGAACTTATATGAACATATGTGAGGATGATGATGATATATCATCATTTATTTTTGATCTTATATGTGTATTATTTGATTTTGATTTTGCTTTAGCAAATCATTGTTGGGATGATTCGATGCATGATCTTTTACGATCTATTGTATTGTTTTGATTCAAAGAATATCTTTGTACTTTGTTGAGAATGGACTATTAAGTTCCATCTAATGAATGTAAATGAAATTTACGATTTTTTTCTAGGGAATAAAAAAAGCTATATCACTATATAGAACTTTTATTTAGATAAAAATATTTTTTTAAATATATATAAAAACTTTAACATATTGTAATATATTTTTATATAAATTTATTCAATAACATTTTGTAAGCTAAAATTTTCAAATATTTATTTAGATATTTAATTAAGTTTTTTTTTCACATTTCATAAACTAACATATTAATTAAACTAAAGATTGATTTTTATTTATTTTTATAAAAATTATTTATTGGTTTATTCAAACAAATATGAGGATTAATAGTTTAATTAGTTGACATTATACTAGAGATTTACCAAAGTTTAATAATTTATTTAGCTTTTTTATTGTTAATAGAAAAAAATACATTTTATTTTGGTAAAATTTTGTTAGTAAAGAAATGCAAATTTTATAAAATTTCTATAAATTATTACACATTTTTTTTTGTAAGTTAGTACCCATAGAGTTTTGATGCAATGACCTTACACAAGGAGTGCCTTAACAGTACCCATTCACCATCTATTTTACACCCCATGGGCTATAAATTGTTACACAATTAATGTCTTTAACATTAAGGATTTAATACGATTTGATTTTTTTAAAGGACAATGACATTTTTTTATAACTTCTTATTTATGGTCCAATTATTTTCATATCAAACTTTAACTTTAACTTTGGCTTATATAATTATTAAATCATGAGATTAAATTTGGAATATAAATAACTATTAAATTAAAACATTTTAAATTGTTAAATTAAACCTAAGTATGTAAAACTATTAAATTAAAACATTTTTAAACTATTAAATTAAATCATTAAACAAATATACACATAAACAACTTTACTACTTATTTATAAAAAAAATCCAAACTATACAACTAATCTTAGTTTTCATGTGATGGTGTATTTGTCTACTAAAAAATCCAAACTATAAAACTAATCTTAGTTTTCATGTGATGGTGTATTTGTCTACTGAAAAATCCAAACTGTAAAACTAATCTTATTATTATTATTATTGCGTCGAGAGGCGCTCTACAGCCCAATATGGGGGAGATCTTTTAACTCATCACAAATAAGAAAACTCTACTAATAATTATGGGTTTTTGTATGTATTAAAACTGTGGGAAAATATCCATTTACATTTGGTACACACTGTAATCAATATATATTAACTTATAAAAATAAAACTCTATTAATAATTTTGAGTATTTGTATATCTTAAAACTATGGGAAAATATCTATTTTCATTTGGTACACACGTTGTAATCAATAAAGTGAAGATGTGAAAATGAAGACATGTCAACTAAGTTAAAAAAAAATTATATTATATATTGATACTATATCTATACCTAAATATAGACAAAACTACATAGATGTTCAACGAATGATAGCAAACAAATATAATGACAAATAGATGAAGGTGGAGTAACCAGCAAGTACAACTTGAGGCCACTACACAATTTGTATACCAAAAATGACAGAAATAGGACCTATATAAAACACAAAAAGGATACATGAGTGGAGGCCACACACAGAGAGCTATGATTGAAATATCTAGATCTTATCCTCTTATATTAGATATCCATTCTCCCAAAATTCGGAGAAAATAAAGTTTATAAAGCTTTTTTGGAAAGGGAATCCAGTAACTAGTTTTATCTTTTGTATGTATAAAATAAAATAATATATCTTAAAATTTATTCATCAACAATCTCATATTTTTCATCCAAATTGAAATATGAAAAATATTAACATTATTAACCATATATTCAAATACCATCTAAATTATAATCATATCACAATAAAAATAAAAATAAACAAAAACAT
Source organism: Pseudotsuga menziesii (assembly GCA_001517045.1). Taxonomy (NCBI): domain Eukaryota; kingdom Viridiplantae; phylum Streptophyta; class Pinopsida; order Pinales; family Pinaceae; genus Pseudotsuga; species Pseudotsuga menziesii. The sequence continues at coordinate 13,023 of LPNX010146612.1, forward strand.
TAATTCACCTTTTGAATTTGAACCCCATTAACATCACATCCCAACTAAGTTAAAATGAGACAAGAAAAAGTACATTCCATTGTAATAAACTCTAAAACAAAAAAATAGTACCTATCAATGTGGAAAAAATTGAGAAAAAACCTAGTACCTATTAATTTAAAATTGAGAAAACACCTTTAAAACATTATTCCACCCTGTAGAAAGTTCAAATCATCATAACAATATAATTTAAAGTAAATTTAGCAAAATACAAAATTTATGTACAACAAAAGGTTGTTGTAAAGCAAAGACCTCATTAATTTGACTAAATTCAATGGGATGATGATTTAAACACGAAAAAATAATATTAAAACTTTACTCATCCGTCATATTCCTATGAATTTTTCTATTTATTAAAACTGTGGGGAAAAATCCATTTCCATTTGTTCTACCCATTGTAATCAACAAATATATATATATTAAATTATAATAATAACTTCTGTGAAAAAGGTGTGTGATTGGATAAGGAAAAGGGCATGTTTTATAATTCACAAATATCTGTCTCTGGAAAAGAACACGCACTCAGCAGGCTTTCTGTATGCTCTATACTGTCTCACACCGAACAAGAATCACTTTATCCATTCTGTTCGCCACGTGTTCAAACCCTTTTCGATAAAAAAAATTTCAATGTTACTTCATTGAAAGTATAAATTCTTTTGGTATATTTGTGTTTTAATATTTTTATGTATGATTAATGTTACGGGTGGCATTAGTTTTTTCTTTTCTTAGATAATGCATATTCATCATAGCTCTGACCTGACCTATGACAAAGAGGTAGAGGATTGCATTTAACCTGCATTTAACCTTCAATGGCACTATGACCGCCACTTTGTCTTCGCTTCACTGCCACAACCTCTTCATGCAAACTAATGTTTAAGCTGATATTCCAATACCTAATTATGCATATCTAACATTTCAAGCCCGTTCATGCAAACTAATTATGCTAACTAATGAAAACTAATCAACTAATCAACATAGTAACTGATGAAATATATTGTTGTTGTGATTAATAAAACGAAGCATCTTTCGTACATGTATGATGCTTTGCATCGCACCACATTGAAAACTATTTGTTGCCCTGTAAACCTGTAACTAATAAAACCAAGCATCTTTCTAACATGCATTATGCTTTTCATCGCACCGGCGTGGAAACTATTCGTGGTGCTAGAAACCCATCGGACTAAGTATATATACATGTTAACAAGTCCATTTCATAGTTTATGTTGGAGACCTCTACAAATTTCGTGGTTTATGTTGGAGACCTTTGGACCAGCATGACGACTTCTTAAGAAACTTATGTTGTAATTCTTATGGAGCAAGTCTTTCTTATGGAGTAGGTTTGTAGCAGCTTCTTATTATTCTGGAACAACTTGCGCAATTTGTGTGGACTCCAACTTCTTATTATACCGAGAACAACTTGTATAGTTTGTTTGGAGTAGCTTCTTATTATTCTTCATCTCCACTTGGATATCTAGCTAACTTGTCTCAAGACAAAAAGGTAACATGTTTCTAAGTTAAAAGTCCATATATAAAGTCTTTGATAATATGAACCCTATGTAATAGCAACAACAAAATAAACTAGGAAATATCAAGTTCATGTTCCAAAGTTAGTGTATCCGCATAATTGATGAGATAAAAAGGGTCAGTTGCAAGGTATTCGTTGTGGTTGGATACAGATATCAACCCCTCAGGATTTTCTGTTATTGATCTATGAATCTGCAACCATTCTTTCAGGAATCCAAGCTTCCCAAGTCTTCTAACTCTCCTTTAATTCATTGGTCACTCCTTTTACCAAATTTGTTGCTGCCACCAAGACTTTGGCGGCCACTATACAAACCTTTGTATCTAAAAACTTCAAGATAGGTGTCATTAAACATTATCTCATCCAAAAAGGCCAAAAAGATAATAAGACTCATCAACTTTGCCAACATAAATTGTGATTCTTCTCAAGATGCTTCGTAAGAGCCTATGCCTTCTTAATAAGGTGCAGATTCTTAGGTATTTATGGTGCAAGTCCATGAGCGTTCACTATTTACAAGACTTTATGGCCAATGGTGCTCTTTTCCTTATTAATAATTCAAGAGCTAAGTAGGTACAATAATCAAGAGAGAATGAGTCAGTGAATAAATCTACTACTCTTTTATGACACATCCAATCTAACAAGATCTTCATTTTTTAAGTGCAGAGACTGTCCAATGTAGGGGACATTGCCAACTTGAATTGGACTTAGTTATGAAACATAGTTATTCGTATGTAAAATTTGTATATTTTTAGCTACACTCTACTGCATAATCATGGAGACTCGATATCTTATAAGTAACTTACATGTGCATAGAAAATGCCATGGTCATAAATATAGGTAAACTTGCAAGACACCCAATACCCTCAATTTTTCGTATAGGTTTCTTGTTAGGATTAATTAATCCTCCCTTTACCCACATAATCTATTTGTTTGTTTTTCGTAGCTTAGGAAGTCTTTTTCACTTTACTAAAGTAAGAGGGACATTCCCAAGAGTCATCTACACTTTTGAGTTTTGGTGCAAACATGATTTTTGGTGCCACTGGTGCCAATCCCTACATTATAGGAACCCTCTCTAAGTGCCACCAATGTTACCTTAAGTTGTGTGTGGTAGGTATCCATTCATGGTCAACTATGCTTGGATGAACACCGTTTAGTTTACTGCTAGTCATCCTAGCATCAATTTGCATGAATTAAGGGAGTGTGGTGCCGTTTTTCCACCTACCTCATCAGATAAATGATTGTGAACTAAATTAGTTATCCAGAGTTAAACTAGTGAGCTTCAGTTATGATTATTTCCACACTGAGTTAGCTAAATAGTCAATTTGAGTTGGTAAATTCAAATCTTATCCATGGTATTCGAATTCTCCTTATTGTATGACTATTGTATTACTGACTTGTAAATGAATTTTGATGTAATGATAATTTGTGCAATACTTGTCTAATTTATGTGAAATTTCTATCATGAATCTATTGTTCAATTTACATTGATTTGTTAATTCCACCACATCCTTCTTTTCAGATAGCTCTCATTCTTTCTTGTAGATCTACGGTTCATGAAATTTAACATGGTATCGGAGCATATGTTCAGGCTACCAGCAAAACCCACAGGCCTTCATGCTTGCACCATAAACAACTAAGTTTCCACATAATTCCTAGAATCTTAGCATTGCTCCCTCTGGATTATGTCCAGAGAAGTCTCTCCAGGTGTGATGAACTCAGAAAAAGTGCTCATGTCTAGGTGGAGAGCTTTGAACTGACAAATGTTTGCGAATTGAAGTTTTTTTGCAGTGATTTTTGCAGGTACCTACTTAGCTCTTGAATAATGGTTGATCACCATACAATGAAATGGAGAATTCAACTGCTCTATCACATAAAATCCTTACACCCTTCAATTACATTTATATGAGGGAAGATATGCAGATATCATTATGTAACAAAGGCCTGTATAGGATGGAAATGAGAAGAGAAGTTGAGCCCCAACAATATGTTGAGAAATCCAAGTTTCTGAATAAGCTAGATGAAGTCTTCAGCTTCATGTGCATCCACATCTCCATGGAGTTGTTGTTCCACCCTGAGGGACTCAAAACTCCAAAGGAGGTATGGGACAAGCTCTAATCCTTGTTTGGAAAACATGATGAGCTAAGAGGCCATATACTGGTGTTGGAGTAGGGTCCCGCAGCTACAGAAGAAGCTGCTAGTTTAGCGGAGAGATAAGTTTTGGCGGAAAGAAGATAAGATAGGGCTACGACGCCGTAGCACATTTCCAGCTGTAGAGCAGAGCCGGAAACCATGACTTTTGAGATAGAGAAGTCAAGAAAGGCAACGGTACCCGAGCGGCCAAGAAGAGAGAGCTCACCCACTGCATTGAAGGCAACAGCGGAAGACAGGAGGGCTCAACGACCCTCATAAAGGAGAAGGAGCAACGAGGCTCAAGCATTGGAGACGAAGGACAGAAAAGTGAAGCGGTGCACAGTACCCATGATCAGTGCCGGGAAGCATGGAAGACTGTAGAGAGCTGTGGTGTGACGAGAAGCGGCTACCTCAAGGACAGAGAGGACCGACTGTCACTAGTTAGGGTTTTTGGGTTACTGTTGGGACAGGCCCACAGTGTTGTAAAAGCAAGACCTTCAGGCTGCTTATAAAAGGATGTAATTTTGTATTGTAAAAGGGTTGGTTAGATGGTTAGGAAATCGTGATTGAGATAGACAATAAGGATAATTTAGACTGTTGTAAAAGCCGAGCTCTGGTTCTGGTTTTAGCTGTAGCAATCTTACTGTAACCAGTAGCCGGCTTATAGAGCATGCATGTAACGATTCGTAGGGATCGACTGAGAGGGAAGAGTATATTGTAAGAGCGACAATATAGAGGTAGAGAAGAAAGATCTAAGAGAGAATATCTTGAGCTGCATATGAGGTGCAGCAGAACTGTGTTTCACCTTCCCCCGAGCTATAATAGAGAAGCACAGTTATGTGGACGTAACCCCCATCCTGGGGGTGAACCACGTTAAAACCCAGTGTTCTGTGATTGATTTGCGTATTGTGTTTATTTGCTGCATCTATCGGTTATGCTATGCATTTTGTTACAATTAATGTATGAATGAGTTATTCAGTTACAGCACCATAGGAAGATAAACATAAGTTGAAATCCTTGGCACGTTGTATGCGGACTTATTTATGCTTTCCTTAGATAGTCAATTAATCACAGTAAAACAGTCTTGGTTGTTGAGTCTTGCACGTCGACACGAGCAACGCTAAGTGCGCTGAGCCGCGGGAGGAGGATATCGCAAGAAGGCAATACCGCACTGGCAGAGGAGCTGCGGTGCATGATACCGTAAGTTGAGGACTTAGCGTTGAGCAGGAGCTGCGTGTCACACGGTGCGCAGCGATGCGGTAAGGTTGGAGATATTGTGCATAAGAGAAAGTCGTGCGACGGGGAAAGAATCCGTGTGACGTGCGCAAGGGTAGAGACGTCACGGCTAGAAGAGCCATGAGTGGGGAAAAGATAGCGCATCGCGAGCAGAAGATCGCGCGGCGCGCAGGGAGAGAGATCTCGCAGCTAGGAGAGCTGCGAGTCACAAGTAGGATTGCCACGGAACCTGGTCCAAGACACTTGAGTCCTTGGCCAACCCATTAGAGTCACTTCAGGTGAGACTTCAGGCCGCTTTGCAGTCTATCGCCGAAAGGGCCAGTGAGCTAGGGGTGTTGTTGGTTGATTATAGTAAACCTGGGTCTGCCCATGTGACCAACAAATGGTTCCGTTGCCGGTTTGAACAACTGGACGCTAATGTTCTGTTGGCATCCTACTAGAGAAGAGTTTCACCAGTGGCTGGATTCAAACTTAAGGGAGTTTTCCAAGAAAGAAAATCGGAGTCCTAGACTGAGCACAGAGAACTGGTTGCAAAAACATATTTCTTCAGACATACATTCGATATTCTTTGCAACCTATGGAGACGAGCTTTACGACTGGTTATCAAAGTTGACAGATAGGAACATATTCAAGAAGAAAAGAAACATTGTCTGGACACTGGAGCTGATTCAGACCGTGCAGAACCTCGACAATCCCATTACGAGAGCAGTGGACTTCTGGCTTACAAGTGTGCTAGAAGGCTTTATTACAGAATTTGCAGTTGACCAGAGAAAGAGCTTCAGCGAGGCTGAACGGTACTTCTTCAAAGGATATCGTGGTAAGTACATAAGATCTCTAAACTTGTCCCTTAAGATGCTGCTATATGAAAAAGGAGTAATGGACATGATTTCAGATGAGTAAGTAAAGATAATAATGTCACAAGAGTTTGAAAGTGATTTTGATGACATTGGACGAACACGTAGTGGAAAGAAGTATAAAGTAGATTTTAGATCTCCTGTATTTGAAGACAGTTTAGACAATATTAGACAATAGAGCCCTAGTACCACAGAAGAACCAGAGGGGGGTAGTCCTTACCATCCCTATACCCCACAGAAACAGACAAGGACTCAGAATAATCCTGTGGGTACTCCATCTAGTAGTTCACAGACAGTACCTACTACTGCTACATCGCCCTCACCTACACCGCTGAGTGGTAGTAGTCTAGTCAATCAGAACCCACCACAGAGAAATAGAATGGGAGATGACATGAAGCTACCTACCTTTAAGGGTACAGGAGCAGAAGACCCGGAACAGCATTGGTTTCTATGTGAAGCCATGTGGACCATCAAAACAATCAACGATGACAACCTTAAACTTGTACAGTTGGTCACCACACTCAGAGACCGAGCTTTAACATGGTACATAAAGTATACCACAGTACCCAAGACACTTGCCCAAGTCAAGAACGCCATGATTAAAGAGTTCAAGAAACCTAAGTCTGAATCTCAGTGTATAACAGAGCTCAAGGATATTAAGCAGCTGCCATTAGAATCAGTATGGGACTTTGACCAGAAATTCAAAGCTCTTATAGACCAAGTAAGCTTTGAGTTTGCGCCGGAGCAGCATAAGGAATGGTTTATTGTAGCACTGCTCCCTCACATCAGACTGCCACTATTGCAGCAGAAACTCCAGACGCAGGATGACACGTTGGAGATGGCGATGAAGTTAGAAGCTTCACCTTTAGCTGAAACCAATGCAGGCATGACAAATCTACAGAACCAGTTGGCCAACCTCACGTTACAGACACGTGAACTTAAGAAAGGGAAAGAGGTTATGCAAGACATATGGTGCTTACGATGTAAAGCACAGGGTCATACCAAAGACAACTGTCCAGTCTTTGCAAAATATTTAGCGTCAGGGGCTCCTAAACCCCTTACCACGAACGCAAGGGCCATGGCGTGAAATATGCAAAACACAAGGACATCCACCTCAGCAATGCCCTTTGCTTCAGAAGTATGTACAGACACCTAAGAACCTATACTGTGGCTTCTGCAAGTCCGTCGGACATGATGAACAGGAGCACCGAGCCTATGATCTCATGTTAGATAGAAAACATGACGTGTACAGAGTCCAATCAGAAACACAGGGTCCAGCAACAGGACCACCGCTTGATCAGGCTTACGGAGGCCATGGAGGAGGATTCAGAGGATGAGGCTGTGGAGGAGGCTTTGCAAGAGGAGAAGGCTTTGGACGAGGAGGGGGTTTTGGCCAAGGTCACGGGCCAATCACTTGTTATAACTGCAGAGTTGTAGGACACTATGTTAGGGACTGTCAGAGCCCCACCACCACTTGTAACTACTATAAATCTTATGATCATACCATAGAGGAGTGTCCTACCCTGATAGCTAAGATCAAAGACCCTAAGCCAGCAACACACCAGAACATCCAGCTTATTGCTGCTGAACCGGAGGAACCAGGACCAAAATTTAACATTGTGACTCGTAGCGGTGCTTCCACCAGTGGGACATCGTAGGATATCGAAAAGAACGCAAGTTAGCCGTGGGTGCACAGAGCTCCTAGTAAAGCAACATCATTCGACCTGCAGAAGAATAAAGAGACATTTCAGGAAGCCAAGGCTTCCTTTGATGAACCTACCCAATCAGGATCCCAGGTACCGCCGTCTAGGGGAATACCACAGCAAGCACCTTGTGGTGATAGCGGTGAACAGATACCACAGGCTACCACATCGGGAAGATATGACGAGGATGAATCGACAGAAAGTGTACAATCCTTCCTGCGTAGTTGCTTGAAACTCTTGAGAAATGAAAAAGCTATCGGTGAGCTACAACGCATCATAGATCAGTGTCAGCAACCTTCTCTCTCGAACAGTGCACACCGCGCTGTTCATAATATTACAGGACATACAAGGACCGGAAGAGAGATGAAGCTCACAACACAGATTGGAGAATTTGAAATGGATGAGGTCATCTTAGATCTAGGATCAGAGGTGAATGTTCTGACTAAGCAGACATGGCAACAGATGGGTAGCCCTCAGTTAGTCAGATCGCCTATCCACCTGAGATTAGCTAACCAGCAACGAGTATCACCATTGGGTCGACTGCCGCAGGTGCCAGTTGACATTGACAGAGTTCGCAGTTTTGCGGACTTTGAGGTTATAGAAATCATTGGTGATAGTCGACCGTATCCAGCATTATTAAGTATTGATTGGGCGATTGGTAGCAAGGCTGTCATCGACCTAAAGAGAAGACAAATGACCTTTGAGGATGCGCAGATCCGGGTCATCGCGCCATTGGATCCCTTCCAGGGTCCTAGATATATTGAACCTATTCGAGCAGAGGAGGAGGCATGTAACATGGATAGCCTCTACCAGATGACTGCGAACCAGAATGACTATATCAATCCAACCGTAGAAGGGAACATTAGTTGGCGATGCGACAGCTCATGCGCATCGAATTTCGATGTTGGTCTAGAGAACTGGTAGAACAGACTTTACGAAGTCTCAGCGCGCAGATGTGCGTTTATGAGTAAGTCACTGCAATGGATTGGCGCATAGATCACCGACCTTCCATCATATCATGGACTGACAGATATCCGGGACTTCCTTGAGCAGTTTGAGCAGCAGATCCCTTACGAGCAAGGGATCCCAGCTATGGACCTTGCAGTACGAGCCACACCTGCAAGATGGTGTTATGCGCATAAAGAGAATATCACATCATGGGATGATATTAAAAGACTGATGACGATCAGATTTTCTGTCGACAGAGAGTATGTCCGGCAGAAGTACACAGGAGAAACTGATCCCAGGACACACATTGAGGCATGTGATCAGAGCTGGTCGAATGTTCCCGAGGATGAATGGGTTCACCGATTCATTCACACATTGGACACAGTTCCAAGGAACTGGTACATAGAGACCGAATTGCAAAAGGGGACGACCACATGGTCACTCATGATAGACAATTTCCTACTCACCTTCGCGTTTGAATCAGAACATCCAAGTGTTGCTCAGGCCCTAGACATAATCAAGATCAAGATATTTGAGGACTGCACCATCTCAGTACAGGCTCAACCTGAGTGGGTCGTCCAGTTGCAAGCTACGCTTGAATGTTATAATTTTGCAGCAAAGTCGGACAATGAAGATAAGGATGAGGATGAGGATCCTCGCAACACTAACATTCCGGAGTCAGAAGGGACTCGCGATGTTGGGGGACCACAGTTAGAGATTCCAGCAATCACTGAGCCCATCAAGATTAAAAAGGTCAATATTGGCACAGATGCAGAACCTAAGTTTGCCTCTATTGGAGACTATTGGAACGATGAAACAGTCGGACAGATCGCAGATTTGTTACATGACTATCAGGACCTATTTCCCACCAAGTTCACAGAGATGAAGGGAATAGTCGGAGACTTGGGAGTGATGAGGATACCATTGAAGGAGGATGCTAGACCAGTCAAACAGCGCCCATATAGATTAAATCCGTGCTACAAAGAAAAAGTCAAGGACGAGATCGATAAGGTGCTAGCAGCAAGCATCATTGAGCCGGTAGAAGAAAGTGAATGGGTTAGCCCCATGGTCATGCAAGAGAAGAAAACAAAAGGGGACATCAAAATCTGTGTCGATCTACGCAAGCTCAATGATGCATCGCTTCATGACCCATTTCCGACACCATTCACTGATGAGGTATTAGACAACGTGGGAGGACAGGAGGTCTACTCCTTCACTGACGGATTTTCAGGCTACCATCAGATCAGAATACATCCATAAGATCGATCTAAGACCACCTTTGCAACAGAATGGGGATCGTTCCAGTATACGGTAATGCCCTTTGGTCTTAAGAATGCACCAGCTATATTTTCTAGAGTAGTAGTTGCTGTATTTAAAGAATACATCCATAAATTCTTAGAAGTATATTTTGATGACTGGACTGTATTTGGACTAATCGATAAACACATAGGAGATTTAAGACCGATGTTAGAGAAATGTAGGCAGTACCAGATTTCTCTAAACTTGAAAAAATGTATATTTTGTGCACCATTTGGTATTTTGTTGGGTCATATTGTGTGCAGACAAGGCTTGATGGTAGATCCCGCGAAGATCGCCATCATTGTAAATATTCCAGCACCCAACTCAGTCAAGCAACTGAGGACAGTACTTGGTCATACCGAGTACTACAGAAATTTCATCAAGGGCTACGCAAAGATTACAGCACCAATGGAGAAATTGCTAAAGAAAGATGTAAAGTTCCTATGGAATGAGGAATGTCAACAGAGTCTAGACACACTTAAAGAGAAGATGGTTACAGCACCCATCCTAGTATTTCCAAACTGGACTAACCCATTTCATGTACATGTGGATGCATCAGGCATCGCACTGGGAGTCGTCTTGACACAACCAGGAGAAGGAGATATTGACCATCCCATCGCATATTCCAGCAGAAAGCTATCAACAGTAGAAAAGAACTACACCACAACGGAGAGAGAAGGCTTAGCTATGGTGTACGCTCTACAGAAGTTCAAGCACTATCTATTGGGAGCCTCGTTCAAGATGTTTACTGACCATTCCGCATTGAAGTACCTAGTCAATAAGCTAGTGTTAGGGGGGAGAATATGCAAATGGTTACTCCTCTTCCAAGAGTATGATTTTGAAATCATTGTGAAACCAGGAAGACTGAATGTTGGACCTAATCATCTGTCACGGATAGACTCAGGAGAAGAGCCAAGTAACCTCGAAGATAATTTGCCCGATGCGCAGTTGTTTTCTATACAGATCGCAGACGATTATTATGCCGATATTATTCAATTCCTCACTACAGGAGTAGCACCTGATGACTTTACCAAGCAGCAAAAGAAGCAGTTGGTTGTTAAAGCAGCAGACTTCACCCTCATCGCAGGACACCTATACAAGTTAGGTCTGGATGAAGTTCTGCGCAGATGTGTGATGCCGCATGAAAAAGACGCTATTATCAGAGAAGCACACTCAGGAATCACAGGAGGTCATTTCGCTGGAAAGCCGACTGCATAGAAAATCCTAGAGGCAGGATTATGGTGGCCTACATTGCATAAAGACACCAAGGACTTTTGCAGATGCTGCGATATCTGCCAAAGGGTAGGAAAACCCTCGCGACGCGATGAAATGCCGCTGCGACCGCAGGTCACATTGCGCGCATTTGACAAATGGGCTATAGATTTTGTGGGTTCTATCAACCCACCGGGAAAGTGCATAAGTGAGAGATATATTATCACCGGAACAGAGTACCTCACCAGATGGGCAGAGGCCAAAGCAGTAAGAAATTGTGATGTTGCTACAGCCGCACAGTTCCTTTTTGAAAACATCATCAGTATATTTGGATGCCCAGTAATTTTGATGAGCGATCAAGGCACACATTTCTTGAACCACACCATCGAGGCTTTGACAGAAGAATTCCAGATTCAGCACCATAAGAGCACTCCCTACCATCCACAAGATAATGGTACGATGGAGGCCTTCAATAAGATTCTAGAAAATGCTCTTACTAAGATCTGCAATAGCCAAAGGAATGATTGGGACCTCAGAGTTAACGCTGTATTATGGGCATATAGAACCACATGCAAGAAACTTACGGGACACACACCTTTCAGCTTGGTGTATGGGCAGGAGGATGTTATGCCTATAGAGTATATTCTTCCCAGTTTAAGAATCGCTCAGATTACCGGGATGACTGATATAGACACAGTGGAGGAAAGGTTAGCACAGCTGCTTGCCTTAGAAGAAGACAGATTCATCACCGGATTCCATCAGAAAGTGCAGAAAGCACGAGAAAAAGCTTGGCATGACAGACACATTAAGAATAAGACTTTCCAGATCGGAGACCTAGTGCTCCTCTATGAAAGCAAATTCATTAAGTTTCCAGGGAATTTCAAGACGCATTGGCTGGGGCCATATCAGATACAGCAAGTTACAGAGGGAGGTGTCGTTCAGCTCAGCCAGCTAAATGGGGAGCTTCTTCCCACATGGATTAATGGCAGTAGGCTTAAGCTCTATAGTGATAGACACCTCGCCTCTCAGCCCTAGCTTAGCCAGTTTATGGTGGTGCATATGTCCAGTGTAGTTGAAAGGAGGCATCGCACCGGGAACTAGTCTACACCGGCAGGTATTTTCTAAGAATGAGGAATCGCATAAGGCCGGTTCATTTAAAAGAAAAGAAAAAAAAAGGTGGTATTGTTTTGCGCAGGTGATGCGGAGTCGCATCGCGGCAGTGCGATGTTTCCCCGTGCCACGTACTCGGTCTTGCAACCGACAGAGGGCCAGTCAAGTCACCGTCTGACAGGTAGTTAATGAGGAAATGACCGGTATCTCTTACCGTAGATTTGGCAACAATATAATAAATTTTTCCATATTTGGTAAATCTTTGACGAGACCGGTGCCGGTACACACGCAATCCAAGGGACGGTTGATCGAATTTTAGCATTTATTGAGGATCGGATGACGGGTCTGGTCCTATCCAAGCAATTAATATGACCGACGAGTTCAGTCTAGATGACCGTTGCGTCTGGGATAATTGTTTTAAACATAAAAGTAGAAACTATTCATTTGGGATGGCTACATTTCCAAATAATCGAGAACTGTAGAGTGCATTCTTGAAGTTCTCCCTGTGCAGAGTTCATCCCGTAACAGTGTCTAGATATTTTCAGACTTCGCAACCATTCCACGTCCACCGTTTTACACAGACTGGGTTCTGTTCGAGGACAAACCACTATAAGTGCTCCTAAAACGATTCAAGCATACTGGCCTTGTAGCCCCCATGACGACGCCATCCAAAAGGTACCCCGCTTAGCTCATCCCGAACCAGAGAACCACCAAAGACGAGGAGCCAATCCCAGCTCATAGAGGGATCTAGTTCCGAGCAGGAAGACGAAGTCCTTAGTGCATCGGACTACCTCATACCATGATTTGAAGGCGCCCCAGACGTCAAAATCTCCAAGAGCGGTAAGCTTACTGTTCCCATTCTGCCAATAGATTCTCGAGTAAAAGAAAATGGAGATCTCATAGGATATGCTGGCGTTGTTAAATTTATAGATTACAACCTGGTAGATGGTAAGACGTACCCCCACTTCAAACCAGATCAGTATCTTGTGCTTCAGAAGAACCCAAGGATAGGTAGAGATGAATTTGTCCCCATGCCACATGTCCAGATTCTTGAGCACTCAGGTCTGCTCAATTTGTTGAGACTACCCCATTTTGGACGTAGTGCAGAGGTCATTGCCGTGGTGCGTGTACTACTTTCATGTGTACATGGAGGTTATCTCTAGCTAGGCCACCGGATCGACCTAAACGTTGACTTGATACACCGCATCACGGGGCTTTCTAAGATTGGTAAAGACCCCGAGATACAGATAACAGGAAAGACCAAGGATTCCAAGCTGCCAACGGCCTTAGTTAAAAAGTATCAGCTACAGTGAGGAGGCAGGGCTTATGATATCACGAGTTTACAAAATGAGACACTCAGATTTACAGCCAGTCTGCTTGCAGGAAGACTGTTAACCAAGGTCCGACCAAAGGAAGTCACAGGATCGGTGATCAATCTGGCCATACAAGTTACAGAGGGAGAGCAGTTCAATTGGTCCTTATTTTTATTAAATATGCTTCAGGAAGATTGTTTGGCAGCCCAAGATCAAGCAAACCCCCCTTTCCATTTCTCGTGGCTGCTGATACTATGTTCCTTCATCGGTTGGAAGGAGCCACCCAATACCCAGTTTCCACAGCTTGCAGGTGGAGCGCCCCGAGGTGTGCGCTATGCCAGTTTATGGGACAGCAACAGCCCAGCCAAGAAACAGGTTAATACGATAGTATTCTATGAATACTATATGATGTTGAAGACAATTATCCAAGAATCACCAAGAATAAGTAAAGAGACCATGGATATATTTGACAACCGGCTTAATTTTATGGCAGACAGCCATAGAATTTATCTGAGGCCCAAAAGGACTAAAAGGGACGATTGGGCTCTCGGCTGGTTTAGGATGACAGTGCAGGATGTTGAGAATGTCATCAAAGGCTTTGATGACCAATGGTGACAAGAATACGAAGATACCACGCCACTGCCGACACAGACCGCACAGACAGACCCACCAGAAAAGGGCAAAGAAAAATTAGAGACCCAGGCACAACGAACAACAGAAGTGCCACCACAAGGCGAAAAGAGAAAAGATCTACCGAAAGAATCAACAATGACACCCACAAAAAAGAATGGAAGCCAAGGGACCACAGAGACACAGAAGAGGAAGAAACAGAAAAATTCAAAACCAGTTTTGAAGACTGCACTAACAGACGATGACTATGAACTCATCGCAACAAGGACGTGTGACACATTGAAGGACTCATTTGACGCGGTGAAGTCATCGCAGGAAAAGATACAGAGCATAGTAGAAAAGCAGCTTCTTGAGTTAAAAACAATCACAGAGAAGACTGTCATGTTGCACACTCTACCAGTAAAGGCGACCGCCAGAGAAACTTCGACACCGTCGGTGTCCCGCGAAGAAAGCTTAGCAACGGATCGCCTCAATACCTTGTTAATTCCACCAGAGAGTATCCGATTAGGACCCACCAGTTCAGTTTAGGCAAACCATCGAGGTTAACCTTGTAGAATTCCACATTGACCAATTACACATGATCCAGCATCAGCTAAGCGTAGAGCTCAAGGGAAGAGAGCTCACGACTTACAAGCATAACACACAGCTGAAGAAACAGAATGCAGCACTCGCTACCAGCTATCAATAAAAGGTAGACGACTTAAAAACATGTCAAGATAGGGATCAGGAACTCTCTCAAGTACTCTAGAGCATTGCACTAGAGCTACCCAAATGTAACATCGAGTTCGCGTTGCCCACCCCCCAGAAGCTAAGAAGAGTAACAGACAGAGCAAAGGCTCTGGAAGAAACCGTGGTTAGAATGGACGAAGTGGTGGCCAGGTTGAAGGCATACCATGAAGTACAGATCGTCGAGCTTGAAGCTCGCGTCCGAGACACCTCTCAAGCAGACCAGAAAAAGCGAGTAGAAGCCTTTCGACTCACTTCTGCACAGGTGAAATCTCGCATCAATGAATCATTGTCAGTACTCACGGAGGTGACAAGCACATGGGCCGAGTTAGATGAGCTGCTGGAGAAAGTCGAAATCCAACAAAATATTCAGTAGGTAGAGAATACCACAGCAGCCATGAAAGAAGAAATTAAGAGCTTAGCCACTCTCCAGAAGATGAGGAAGACAAAGGAAATGAACCAATTGCAGCAGGAAGTGCAACGGTTAAGAACACAAGATATATACATCAATGACCTGCTTCAACCCTATCAAGTGAAAATCACTGAGCTGGTCGACGCAGCTGAGCAGAAAGTGAAGGATTTCACTACCGCGAGAGAAGATATTGATCAGACAGAAGACTCCAAAATTGATCAAGCTTTGCTTGACTCGGCACAAGAGCGTGTCGAAGCAATGAAGAATGAAGTCGCAGGACTTCGAGGCAAGTTACAACGCACTTCACAGGAGGTGAAGGAGAAGCTATAGCAGGAGAAGCCCGCTGGTAGTGGCTCGAGGGAGAGCCACAAGTAAGTGTTAGGGGACTGTTGGAGTAGGGTCCCGTAGCTACAGAAGAAGCTGCTAGTTTAGCGGAGAGATAAGTTTTGGCGGAAAGAAGATAAGACAGGGATATGATGCCGTAGCACATTTCCAGCTGTAGAGCAGAGCTGAAAACCATGACTTTTGAGATAGAGAAGTCAAGAAAGGAAATGGTACCCGAGCGGCTGAGAAGAGAGAGATCACCCACTGCATTGAAGGCAGTGGCGGAAGACAGGAGGGCTCAGCGACCCTCATAAAGGAGAAGGAGCAATGAGGCTCAAGCATTGAAGACGAAGGATAGAAAAGTGAAGCGGTGCACAGTACCCATGATCAGTGTCGGGAAGCATGGAAGACTGCAGAGAGCTATGGTGTGACGGGAAGCAGCTACCTCAAGGACAGAGAGGACCGACTGTCACTAGTTAGGGTTTTTGGGTTATTGTTGGGACAGGCCCACAGTGTTGTAAAAGCAAGACCTTTGGGATGCTTATAAAAGGATGTAATTTTGTATTGTAAAAGGGTTGGTTAGATGGTTAGGCAGTAGCGATTGAGATAGACAATAAGGATAAGTTAGATTGTTGTAAAAGCCGAGCTCTGGTTCTGGTTTTAGCTGTAGCAATCTTACTGTAACCAGTAGCCGGCTTATAGAGCATGCATGTAACGATCTGCAGGGATCAACTGAGAGGGAAGAGTATATTGTAAGAGCGACAATATAGAGGTAGAGAAGAAAGATCTAAGAGAGAAGATCTTGAGCTGCATATGAGGTGCAGCAGAACTGTGTTTCACCTTCCCCCAAGCTATAATAGAGAAGCACAGTCCTGTGGACGTAACCCCCATCCTAGGGGTGAACCACGTTAAAATCCAGTGTTCTGTGATTGATTTGCGTATTGTGTTTATTTGTTGCATCTATCGGTTATGCTATGCATTTTGTTTACAGTTAATGTATGAATGAGTTATTCAGTTACAGCACCATAGGAAGATAAACATAAGTTGAAATCCTTGGCACATTGTATGCGGACTTATTTATGCTTGCCTTAAATAGTCAATTAATCACAGTAAAACAGTCTTGGTTGTTGATTCTTGCACGTCGACACGAGCAACGCTAAGTGCGCTGAGCCGCAGGAGGAGGATATCGCAAGAAGACGATACCGCACTGGCAGAGGAGCTGCGGTGCGTGATATCGTAGGTTGAGGACTTAGCGTTGAGTAGGAGCTATGTGTCGCACGGTGCGCGACGATGCGGTAAGGTTGGAGATATTGTGGATAAGAGGAATTCGTGCAACAGGGAAAGAATCCGTGCGACGTGTGCAAGGGTAGAGATGTCACGGCTAGAAGAGCCACGAGTGGGGAAAAGATCGTGCATCGCGAGCAGAAGATCGCGCGGCGCACAGGGAGAGAGATCTCGCAGCTAGGAGAGCTGCGAGTCACAAGTAGGATTGCCACGAAACCTGGTCCAAGACACTTGAGTCCTTGGCCAACCCATTAGAGTCACTTCGGGTGAGACTTCAGACCGCTTTGCAGTCTGTCGCCGAAAGGGCCAGTGAGCTAGGGGTGTTGTTGGTTGATTATAGTAAACCTGGGTCTGCCCATGCGACCAACACCTGGGGAACGAGATCATTGAACTCCATCCTAGAAAATTTGAGAAAATTAAGCAGTTCCTCTCGAAATACAAAGCCCTATTCTTGCAATGCAAACAATGTGGGATAGAGAGGAAGGATGAACAACTTGTGTTGCCAAGTCTGACCAATATTAGTTCAAAATTTTCAGTCTTTGTATCCACATTCCACTTTGGAATATTATCCATCCCAAATTGGAAAATTCCTTCTCTAGATGCATTTGTGAAGCCATTAATCTAGGAGAAAGACAAATTGATTCAGATGGGAGTGCTCAATGCCTCCAAGAATCAAGCTCTCTTAGCTAGAGACTCCGGGAATGCGCAAGAAAAAGGGGAGAAAAGAGGGAAGGAGAACAAAATTGTTGATATGAATCCCAAGGAGAAGTAAAACCCTTCCGATGGAGCCTCAAGTTCCAAGAAGAACAAGAACAAGAAATTTGAGAAAGCTAAATGCTCCTACTGTATGAGAGCATTTCATCCAGAGCATCAGTGCATGAAGAACACCATTGACCAGCTATCAAATCTCCTTTAATAGAACAATATTGCCCTTCCTCAAGGTGCAAACAAGTCTGAAGCTAGAAACCAGATACAAGAACATGAGAGTTGGCATGCCTTGAAAACAAGATTCACTTGGTCAAAGGCCTATCTGATTAATTCCAGAGCATCCAACCACATGGTTTCTTCCAAAGAATCCTTCACCTCTCTGGACATCTCTCGAGGACCTATCATTCATATGGGAGATGATTCTTAGACCCCAGTTGTATGGAAAGGTTCCATTAAAATAAAGCACGGAGAGTTCAAAAATGTGCTCTATGTTCCCTCTCTTATAGCAAACGTTTTATATGTATATCAGATGATACATACCAACCCACCAAAGCGAGTGGTATTTTGTCCTGACTTAATGGATATCTCAGATATCTCAACTGGGAATATTATAGAGAAGGGTATTGTAATACATGCCTCCATAGCATATGCATTCTCACACTTTATTCCATACTCGGATCCATTATAATCTCAATTATCATTCGAAGCAGTGAAGGTATAACATCTCCTTCATTTCCATTTCCAGATACATATTTATTGTCTAATGTTTCAAATTCAGAAGATGCGGAAGAATATCAACATGACCTTGATATTGAGATTAAACATAAAGAAGATATAGATACAATCCAACATCTATTCCAACTCAGAAGCCTAAATGGGCCCAAAATCCCATTAAAGCAGTTGGGGATGTTGCTGGGGATCCAGATGATAGAAGAAGAATGAGGTGTTAGTATCAGAATGAAATGTTGCACTCTCCCATTCAGATCCACTTCTCCCATAGAGGTGTTTCATGATGATGGGATCAGATCCTTAATCATTCAAAGAGGATTGTCATGATCCAAGATGGAAAGCAGCTATGGATGAGGAGATTGATTCGCTACAGAACAACAAAACTTGGGAGCTCATCACCTTTCCTCCTAGGAGAAAGTTAGTCCAATGCAAATGGGTCTACAAGACCAAGCTAGAATTTGATGGAAACACAACCAAGTACAAGGATCGGTTGGTGGAAAAATGATACTCACAAGTCCACAGGATGGACTACAATGAGACATTCGCTCCATTAAAAAGAATGGACTCCATCATACTAGTCTTGCCAATTGCAGCTTCAAAGAGGTGGGAGGTACATCACATGGATGTGAAGAGTGCCTTCCTCCATGGGGACCTAAAATAGGAGATCTACATGAAACAACCCGAGGGGTACATTGAAGATTTGTACTTAGTCTACAAACTAAGGAAATCTCTCTATGGGATCAAACAAGCTTCAGGGCATGGTATTCTAAGATGGATGTCTTTCTCATGTCACATAAATTTGAGAGATGCATATCTTACTATAATGTCTACATGCAGTAGAAAGAGGGATCATTATTGTTGATTATCCTATATGTGGATGACTTTCTCATTGCTAGCAACTCTGCTACTAGATTTAGAAGCATCAAGTCAGCTTTGATTAAATCATTCACTATGACAGATCTAGGACTGTTGAGATAGTTCGTTGGTCTCGAAGTAAGTCAAAATAATTGGGGAATCATGATTTAACAATCTAGATACTCATCATATTTGCTTAAAATATTCCACATGGAAGACTATAAAGAAACCCCTTTTCCCTTCCTATATGGAATTAGGCTAGAATAAGGTGGTTCTACACCATCGGCTGATAACACTCTTTTCAGACAATTCATTGGGAGCCTTGTATACCTCACACATTCTAGGCCAAATATATCCTATGATGTGAGTGTTGCTTCCTAATACATGTAGGAGCCACATGAGTTGCATTGGAAGGAAGCAAATTGCATCTTTCACTAGGTGCAGGGTACTAGAGACTATGGGATCCATTATACAATTGATGCACAGTTAGATCTCATTGGATACAGTGATTTATACTAGGCTAGAGATGGGAATGATAAGAAATCCACTTCATGTTTTGTGTTTATGTTGGGATCTAGGAGAATTTCTTGGTCTAGTAAGAAGCAAACAACTCTTGCACTCTCTTCAGCAGAACCAGAGTATAGGGAGGCTGTGAATGCATCTATTCAGGAAGTTTGGTTGCATGGCATCTTGACAGAGTTTGGGATTCGTACTTCACCTTCAGTAGACATCTATTGTGACAACCAGATTACCATAAAGATATTCATTGATATAGTTCAGGAGCAGTGGAAAAAGCATATTGAAACACATGTGTTACATTCAGGAACTAGTGCATGACAAGACTATCACACTACATTACTTCCCTACAGAGGAGCAAATTGCAGATTTTTTTACCAAGTCCTTCAGTAAAAAGAGATTTGTTTACCTCATATCTCTTCTCAGTGTAAAGGCTTGACTCATTGTTCCCGATTTCCTGCTTATTTTGAGGGGGGGGTTCCCATGAGGTTTTCCCCATTTTCCTTGTTTATTAAGTAGCATTTTATTTCATTTATATTGTATGGGTGATGTTTGACCCAATTTCCAAGGCCCAAGTTGTCCAAAGTAAGGATTAAGGGGGGATTCTTAGGATTAATTAATTCTCCCTTAACCCACATAGTCTACTTGTTCATTTTTTATAGCTTAGGAGGTCTTTTTCACTTTACTAGAGTAAGGGGGGACACACCCAAGATTCATCTACACTTTTGATTTTTGGTGCCAAAAAGAGTTTTGGTGTCATTGGTGCCACATGTGTCAATCCCTACAATATATGAACCCTCTTGGATTGCCACCAGAAATTACCTTCAGTTGTTTATGGTAGTGTTGTACGCAAAACGAAGTTACTTGTTTGTTTTTCACCTCTGGTTCACCTACAACTCAATTCAACATATTCTTTAAATAGGTTAAATTTATATCAAGCTTTCTTTAACTAGTTAGATCTGAGTTTCTCTTTCCTCACATCACCTGCCTTATTTTCCAACCTAGGAAACAAATCCTCTGTGGATCAATTTCTCAAAAGCCAGCGAAGGCTATTGAAATATTCGTGGGAGATCACTACCTTAAACAGCTCGAGGATAAAGCAATACTTGTTTGGGATTGCTTGAATCCTTTGGCTAGGTTTTCTCCGTGTGTTGCAAGATTTAGTCACCCTTTTCAACCGCATTCATAACTGAGGCTTCAACAAATGGCGCTAGAAGGAGGGCCAACACATCATGCCTAAACAAAACACACAGACACCTCCTCCAACAAGAGATCCGGTCATCACTTGTATTCATGTCCATATGTCTACATCAGGGGAACAAATAGCACAAGGTTCAGACACTATCCCAGCTACTACCGCACAAGAACAGAGTACCCCAGCAAACAGATACGTTCTTGTATCACCTACTCTATGGCCCATTACGGTTGAACAACTATTGAAGGGTAACTTTGATAACGTTGCTGAGATTAGAAGAAAGTTCAACGAAGAACATCTAACCTGGAATCTTCCCCAAAACAATAATCAAAGCAATCTTAGCTCAGGTGATCCGAACATTGAAATACATCACGATATTTTCAGTGAGCCATCTACCTCTGGGTTAGATCTAGATTCCTTTTTTCAGGAGTCAACCACTCCCCGACAAAGCATCCGAGCAAGAGGACAACCACCATCTCCTCCCTCTTCTTCATCTTCCTCAGACAAATCGTCAGATTCTGGATCTTCGGCTTCATAAGAAGAATATGTTACCATGGCAGACAAAAGACCTAACAGGCCTTGGTTGGATGGAGATGATGTGTCTGTTCTAGCCGATCAACATAGGTTTCCTAAAATCCCTGAGAAGTGGCTTCTAAAATTTAATCCAGATGACAAAATCTCTATGGAATACCACATCAAATATTTTATGCAAGCCGTCAGACTTAGGAATGTCATACATGAAGAAGTGGTTTGCAGACTGTTCCCTTACACTTTTGAGGGAAAAGCTTCTACCTGGTATTTTTCCTTAGAAGCTAGTTCCATCCCATCATGGGATGTGTTTTATGAACTCTTCACTCAAAAATTTGGGGATGACAAGACCCTATAGGAGTTTTTCATAGAGCTTTCTGCCATGAAGACTAAGGGTAAAGAAAGAGTCAAAGATTACAATCACCGGTTTTCATATTTAAAGAATAGGATCCCAAGTATGGTAGTTCCTGTTGAGGAGTTACTGGTAGCATACTATATTAAGGGTTTATCGACCCAAATAGCCATGTGGGATAAAAGGGCCCGAAGGAGTCCTTGAAAGACGCCTTCTTCAAAGACATACAAGTCGAAAGGGACATGTTCTGTCTCAAGGACAACCTGACACCACATCTCAACAAGCGTTTACCTCGTGCAGGAATAGCGATAGTTATCCTAAACCTACTACTACCACCCAAGATCCGTTCAACATGAGTGAAGTGAAGAAGCTCATCCAAAGAATGTCTAATGAGATGGTAGATCTCAAGAAAACAAACAATGAAAATTAATCAAACAATAGGGGATTTAATAGGCCCCTTTCAAGAGACCCAACCAACCCCCTCAAAATACACCACCTCCAAGTTCTATCAAGGGATTCACCTCAGAAGAGATATTTTCTGTATTGAAGGCCTTAGCTGCAGGAACACCAAACATTCTTGAATCCTTTGAAGATCAATCAACTCAAGATACACAACCTCCCCAAGAGGAAGAGGAAGATGAATAGTAGGTCACCACTGTGAGTTTCTTTTATGAAGAAGAGGAAGAAGAACACAAAACAGTTTTTAACATACAACACACTCACAATACGAGATCTAAAAGACCACATCCATAGGAATCAACACCTGCAACAAAGGCTCCCAGCAAAGGTAAAACTCAAATTTAGAAAGACACTCTCATTCCTGAACTAGAATACGATTTGGCTGAGGATTTGAAGAGAGTCAAGGCAAATATTTCTTTATTTGACCTCCGCAAAATCCCTTTCATAAGGGATTCCTTACCCAAAAGCATGATAATTAAACAACCTAGAGAAGCTCAGAATAACAATCTTGACTCTTCTCCCCGACCAAACCACCCAAAGCCTAGAAGCAAGGGTACTCCACCCTTCTTACTTACTCTCGAAATATTTAACAGGAATGTGCATAACTGCATGGTAGACTCAGGTGCTTCGTCTAATGTCATGCCTCTTTCTGTATGCAAAAAGTTGAATGCTATATGGGAAGCTTGTCCTATTCAAATTGTACAATTAGACAGATCCAAAGTCAAAGTTGTAGGAAGACTGAAGAATGTTCTACTCAAATTATCTACAAATCCCTGAATTCATCAGACTATTGATATTGTGATTGCAGATATCCGAGAGACTTACTGTATGTGGTTAAGTCGAGATTGGTCAGAAAAACTAAAAGGTTACTTTGATACAGATTGGTCTCACCTATGGCTACCCCTTAACGGGCAGCCTAACAAAATAAAAGTTGACAAAGAACAATTCATGAAACAAACTATAAACGATCTCGACGGTTCCAATGACTCTATCACCTTTTTTTATAATCAAATTGAACATTTTGCATTTGAAACTTTCTTTGGAGACCAACCTGCTGATGTTTCGCCAGCAAAGAATGTGTAGAAATAGTCTCAGATAATTCATCTTACTTCTGTGCCATTCTCCAGCACTATTGTACACAATGTCTATAATGTAAATACTAACTTCAGAATTGACCTTGTCGTTTGGATTTGTTTTTTGATGGCTCTAGATCTAAGGATGGAGCAGGTGCGGGATGCATCCTTATTGATCCAAAAGGGATCAAAACAATGATCGCATGCAGATTAGAGTTTGAATGTACTAACAATGTAGCTGAGTATGAGGCATTAGTCCAAGGACTTAGGAAATTTGTTGATATGGGAGCGAGAGAAATTGAATGTGTAGGAGACTCTAAAATCATAGTGAAACAGATACAGAATCAGATACATTGTTTGTCTCCATGATTAGTCAATTACCAAAGACTGGTTAGAGATATGACTAATTCCTTTTCAGCATTTAATATCATATATGTTCCTATATCACAAAACTTCGACACAGATCTATTAACCAATACTACATCTAGACTAATCCCGCCCAAAGGTTTGTCTCCATGAAATTTCTCTATCGAATTGATGTACATACCCTCTATACCAGACAATGTCACAAATTGGGAAGTGTTCGATGATGACCAACAAATACTAGACTTCCTTTCATCCCAAAACACCTTTGAAGGTATGGCTATCGATGAATTTGTTCATGAAAAGTCTCTATCTAACCCTTCCAATATCATCCCCAAGTTTGTCATCAGTTTGGAGAAGTTTTATGCCTTACAAGAAAAATTTAGACAAACCACCAACTGTAAGACCCAAAGCTCGACCATGAATTACACACCTATTAATATGGGAACAGAGCAAGAACCTCGCTTTATTAATCTTGGAATTCACTGTTAATATGATGAGAGAAGGATTTTTATTAAACTATGCAGGGAATTTAAAGATGTTTCTTCTTAGACATACGATGAACTCAAGAATTTCGACACTAGTGTCATGCACCATAACATCCCGATGAAACCTGAGTCAAAGCCATATCAGCAGAAACTTAGGAAAATGCACCCCAATTTAGAGCCTTCAGTGAAAAAAAGCTTGATAAGATACTCTTGGCCAGGATTATATTTCCCGTCAGACACACGCAGTGGATCGCTAACTTAGTACCTGTTCGAAAGAAGAATGGGGAAATCAAACTCTACGTAGATTTCAGAAACCTGAACCAGGCCTCCGAAAAAGACAATTATCCTGTTCCTCCAATGGAACAGATTTTGCAGAAAGTAGCCAAATTTGACATGTTCTCGCTGTTAGATGGTTTTTCAGGTTACAACCAAGTTCTGGTTTCCCCCGATGATCAACTTAAGATAGCCTTTCGAACTCCTTGGGGAAAATTTGCATACAAACAAATGTTGTTTGGTCTAATAAACGCAGGAGCCATGTTCCAGAGAGCTATGGACATAGCTTTCAAGGGCTTGATCCATAATTCTGTCATTGTATACTTAGATGATGTGACCATTTACTCTAAAAAATGACAAGATCATTTATCTACTTTGAAACAGGTATTCGAAAGATGCAAGAAATTTGGGATTTCCCTCAACCCCAAGAAGTCCATCTTCACTATGAAGGAAGGTAAGTTTATAGGTTTCATCGTCTGAAAGGAAGGTATGATCATTGATCCAGAGCATGCTGAAGCAATATCCAATATCGACCTCCGCAACTCCCGAAAGGAAATGCAGTCATTCTTGGGTAAGATTAATTTCGTCGGTAGATTTGTGCCAAATTTTTCCCAAGTCGTTAAACCCCTGGAATTTTTAGTTAAAAAGGATGTACCATTTAAATGGTGTAATGAACATAAGAATGCATTTACTGAAATCAGGAGAGCTATAGCAGAAGCGCCTGCTCTTATGTCTCCAAATTTCAGTAAATATTTCATACTTTATTCTTTTTCTACTGACTTTTATTATGCAGCTATCCTAACACAGAAAAATCATGAGGACGCTGAGATCCCCATTTCTTTCATGAGTTTGAAATTTAAAGGAGTTGAACTCAACTATTCCCAAGTTGACAAGCAGGCCTACACGGTATATAAATCAGTAAAACATTACAGGCCTTATCTTTTGAAGTCAAGGACCAAGGTGATTGTCCCGTATGTGGTCATTCGCAATGTCCTCATCCAAAAGGAGTTGGGAGAAAAAAGAACTCATTGGATGACGGCCCTACAAGAATATGATCTGGAGATCAAACCTGTGAAGATTGTTAGAGGACAAGGGTTGTGTCAACTCTCTGCCTAGTCAAATTATCCTCAATATCAGCACACCGATTGGGAACAAGAAGAGGCTATACCTACAGGTTTTGTTAATGCACTCGAAACAACGAGATATGAATGGTATGATCACATCAAGTTCTTTCTTCATAATGGGTTTGCTCCTGAAACCCTTTGTCACATACCCCAATTTTGTAAAATAATGTTATTTGTTTTAATTTGATTCCTAAGACATTATGTTAAATTTAATGCTAAGTAGGAACTGATGACTCAGCATAGTCAAAAGATGTGGAATGTAATTCTGAATATTTTATTTTTCATAAATAAAAAGTGCAGACAACAGCTTGGGAGCGCTGTTAATAAGAGTGTTACTGGTCAAACTGGTGGAAGGAACTAGGTGGAGAGCAAAAGACAAGTGGCAGCATCCTCAAACACTTCCTATGTTGCAGGTGGCAACTTCCCTACATTTGGGGTCATGATCCCCCAAGAAAGTGGGATCAAAGCAGGTGGCTCAATTAATGACAACTAACCCAAAAAGACCTAGGCAATATTTTAAAAGTACCCAATGTAGAGAGCTGAGGCTGCTCAGATATTTTCCAGGAGAAGAATCATTTAGGTGGAATGCACTTCAAGGAATTCATTGGGAAAAAGGGAAAATTGTAAGGAAGGTGTTTGAGAGATAAACTGCAGTAACTTGGTCCGATACAGCTTGCTAGCTGAGAGAATTGACTGATAGGTTTAGGACTGGTATTGAGTCTCAGGACTAGTACTTGATTATTTGCTGCACCTAGTTCCATCTAGGGAGACCAGAGCAAGCTCGGGGGTCCTGAGGAGTCATTGTTTGAGCGCTCTCCAGGAGTTGGTACGGAGGAACGGCCTCCCATTGCTGTTGTCGACCCAGCTTTAAGAACAGGTTCTGCTATCTATTAATTTATGTGTTATTATCTGTGTGTGATTGAATGATGCATTTGCAGTTTATGATGTAAATACTTAAAAGATAGAATATCTTAGTTTGTTTAGTAATGAATTTATTCTTATCAAGAAACAAATCCTACCTGTGTTTTTCCCCATCTGGAGTAATCTAGATCGTACTCCAGCACAAGTGGTGTAGTTAAATGAAGATAGTATGATGCGAATATAGAATAAGAGGTTAGCCTGAATAATAGAATGTTTCTTTTATTTGTTATCAGAAGAAATTAGTATTTTGTACATAGAATAGTGTTAAATCTAGACTAAGAATGTCAGATTATTAGAAACAGAAAAAGAAGCTATATTTTTTTACTGACAGTAGTATGTTTGGTAGATGAAACAGTTCCTTTTACAGTATTCACTTTCGAAATCTTTATATCTACTTCAAAGCAAAAGGAAGAGAATATATAAAAGTTAAAATATGTATTAACAGGTTAAATTAGAATGCCATTCATCTCTACAAGTTATTTCTTTCCTGTATAGAATAAATAATTACTGTATTTTTTATAGCATTTAAACTGTGAGTGAGGATAGACAAACTTAGATTTATTTCTAAAGCTAAAACTAATTGGTTTAAGATTTTTAATTACGCTGTAATATAAATAGCTTTTTCATTTTATCTAACTGAACTTAAACAAGTTATACAGGTACTAACTTGTTTTATTTATAATTTAAAATAAACACCACAATACAGTTCATAGGAAAGAATATAGATAGATTGTTATTCTTTTAAATCATAAATACTATTATTGTAATATAAATAGGGTAACATAAGAAATAAACAATAAAATACTATCTCTCTATACACCTATAAATAAACTAAATATAAAGATAACATATATAATTATAGGAGCAATATTACTTACAGGTAAGATAATATTCTTATTTCATTATAATAAATAACAAGTAAATATGAATTCTGTACTTTAAAAGATGTAACTATCAGTTACATAAGTACGACTATAAAAAAATGAAATTACTTATATTCTGAAAGATAATAGTTATAAAACAATATTTAAAATTTATTTAGAATGAAGTAAATCAAAGCAAGATAATATAGAAACGATATACAGTTATCCTATTAATTTATAAAGTAAACTTAAATAAAAATAACTTGCAGAAAGGAAATTTACAGAACATAAACATGCTCGACTCACCGAGCTTAAATAACCATTTACACAATATAAGTAATAAACAAATAAATTACAGTATTTCTTGGTAGACCAAAGATAATTTAAAGAAACAGTAAATACTTTTCTTATCGCCAAGTTAGGGTAAAACCCTAGTATCTCAAAAATTACAACAGAGATGTAAAACCAAAGAGTACAAGCTCTTTAAACACCTCTCGACTTCAACAAAAACTAACAGAGTAAGGCTTTACCAGCCTTCTATCATTTTTACTTTTATACACAAGTAAATAGATCAAAAATCAAAATTACAGCCACGGCCTAAGCCGAAAACCCCACAATAAGCAAGGGTTTTGTCATCAACTAAAAATAGTAAACCAAATAACCCAAGTAAACCAAAACCACGAGGGTTTTGCAGGCCACAACGACCAACCAGCAAGTGTCCCATAAGGGAACGGACAAGGAAGAACTGCCATGGAGAGTCCAAGGCTTACCAGTAAGCTAGCAGCTGTCCCAATCTTGCTCTATCTACACATAAGGTCGACTCGTCTCTTGTAACCACAGCACCCACATTTTTTTTATCAGTAACTTGCATTTATAAAAGCAAAGTTGTAACGAATTGAAAGATTAAAGAATTAAAAAGATATCAGTAAAATCTTACCTAGAATTTTAAGGTAATGTAACCACCCACGAGAATAAACGCAGCTACCAACGCGAGGAGGATTAAACCTTTCATCCCCTGCAAGAGAGATGGAGATTACAACACAGTATCGGCCAACGGTGACAGAGAGAGTTAAAGCCACCGGCCAAGCAAGTAGGAAAACTTGTGCCGCAATGGTTCTTCAAGCAAAAACACAGTATACTATGAAACCCTATGACCCATCAAAACTCAAGCTTTAAATCCACGACTCCCACTTTCGAGCAAAGGAAAAATGGGACTGCACAGTCTGTTAAACTCTGAGCTAAATAAGTATTGAAGGACAAACCCCATAGGAACAAATAACCCAGCCCAAGAAGCAATGACTTGGATTACATTTCTCTTCTCACGAACGTGTAGGGCGAGCTCTCAACGTTCAGGAAACAAATAAGCCGAGCCGGGAGACTGCTAGCAGCAAGTTGCAGAGCGATAGGGCGGGAAACTAGCATAGAAGCAGAGCAGCCGGAGGTCGAGAATGACGGGGAAATGACGATGCTAGGGTTACAAATGGTCTTTTAATCATGCAACACTTGGCCATGGTGTTGCCACGTCCACATGCAAATTATTTGCATGCAGTGGGTAAAATCACATAGTCCCGGCGAGAAATCACCCCAGAGTTTTGTTTTCCAATCATTTTGTTGTTACGAAGATTCCACCATAATCCTTAGCCCGAATTCAACCTATTGCATACGTAGCATGGTAACAAAAGAATCATTACTATAAAAATTGCTTTAAAACTTACCAAAGGCGTGGAGAAAATACGACCCATCTATATACTATGGTATACATTCACTCAAACAATTATAATCTTGGTAATAGTAAAAGCCTTGTAATATTGTTATAAAAAGGAATTAACAACATTTATGTTTGGTGAGAATATTGCATACAACAAGTATTCATTCAACCAAATAATTGTAACATAGCAAGGGTAGA
This sequence comes from Pseudotsuga menziesii, assembly GCA_001517045.1. Taxonomy (NCBI): domain Eukaryota; kingdom Viridiplantae; phylum Streptophyta; class Pinopsida; order Pinales; family Pinaceae; genus Pseudotsuga; species Pseudotsuga menziesii. The sequence goes on from LPNX010146612.1 coordinate 42,118, forward strand.
AACAATACATGACCTAGCACGTTATGCAAGTAAAGGAGGCATTTAATAAAAGAGTATAGAACTTAAAATCAAGGTTAAACTTAAAACTCATCATGGAACGTGGTCTGTTCTTTGTCCCCTTGCATATTATACATTTCACCTTTTTATACATTGCAAGTATCTGCTCAACCAACAATTATAACTCTAACCTAAATTATACTAATTGTTGTTATAAAGGATAGTCATAGAATCAAATTATGGTAAATATCCTTTTGCTATGTTAACCTCTTTCGCCTTTGATTGTGTAATTATTAAACTAGTAAGGTATGCTTTTGAACATGTTAAGTCTTAAAATGTTAAGGGGCTTGACATTGAAATTTTAATAATATATTAACCATAACTGGATAATATTTTCCAAGAAAATATAGTGCAGAGGAATTCAAGTCTTCAACACTATATAGTCTAATTGAATGTAGTATGCAATAAGGTTATAATCCCTTTTAAACTTCAAAGCTTTGGAAGTGGGATTATTGGTACATAAACGCATTATCAATATACATTACATTCATATCATAAGCAGTAACCAAATCTATCATGACGTAAATGGTATTTTGTTCCGAATTTAAATTAAACTCTTAACGTAATAACCCTGCCATCCTTAATCTGCATGCAAAGAAAGATTTAAGGCATTTATACACATGACGACTATGATAAACATCGAAGAGTTTAGTACGCAATAAGAACTATAAATTACATCTACTAGAAAGAAGGCAACTGTCGCCAATACTGATAGGACTAAATCTCGTTTCCATAGCGTCTTAAAAAGAATGACGATTTAATGGTTTTACCTCATAAAGCATTTGAAATTGAATAGAATTTATATTCTTTTACTGAGCTAGTATTTTTGCGTCGAACATATATCTGTATGCGTAATGATTATTGACAAGCAGCACCGAATTTTTCTTACCTATAAATCTGTAAGAGTAGGTAAACTTTCTGCGTTAGCTCAAAAGCTAAGTAAGCCCAGAATACCAAGACAGTTCCACCTTGTGGTCGCAAAGAAAAACAAGTCAGTAAACTGAAAAAGAATTATTCTATTAGATAAACAGAATCAAGTAGATAATTCAGATTATGAAATTCATTAACATATAACTAATTAAAACAATTAGTTGACTGCATTAATGAAATTTATCAGTATTTTCAAAGTTTTAAATTTTTCGGAAATTATGGGGTTTTCACACCCTTGATCCCAAGAAATGTAGAGCATTGAGGCTGAAATCAACTTCTTACCAACTTATTGATAATGTTCTGTTTAGAAATAATTATGATGGAGTTTTTCTTAGATGCCTTGAAAAGGACCAGACTCACAAGTTCCTCTTTCAATTTCATGCAGGACCTGCAGGTGGGCATTTCTTAGGTGATACAACGGTTCACAAAATCATCCAGGCAGGATACTATTGGCCTACCCTATTTAGAGATGCTCATGCATATGTTAGAATATGTGAGCCTTGCCAGAAGTGTGTTGGAAAATTCAAGAAACCGGCCTTCCCTTTGCAGCCAGTAGCAGTCCAATTCCCATTTTAGCAGTGGGGATTGGATTTTGTCAGACCTATCAACCATGTATCTTCTTTACAGCACAAATACATTTTGATAGCCACTGATTATTTCAACCAGGTAGGTTGAAGCAATCCCTCTAAGACTATGTAACACAAACCAGGTACTATTCCTTTCTTGAAAACCAGATAGTCACCAGGTTTGGCACCCCCGAGTATCTTGTTTTTGACAATGAGTCATACTTCCAATCCGTTGACCTGACTAGATATGCCCTTGAGAAAGGGATCAAGCTTAAATTTTCTGCCAATTACTATCCTCGAGGAAATGAGCTTGCAGAATCTTCCAACAAAAACTTGATAAACATCCTTAAAAAGATAGTGGCTTCACATCACAAAAATTGGCATACCCAACTCTATAATTCTCTTTGGGAAAATCGAATCACTCCAAAGGTAGCCATTGGTAACTCCCCTTATTTCCTAGTTTATGGAAAGGAAGCAGTTCTACCAGCTAATCTCACCATCCCTTCGTTTCAGTTGGCCTAATCCATCCAAGAAAATGATTCTTCTCCATTACAACATAGGATTGATTCTCTGCTCAAGCTAGAGGAGGATAGAGAAAATGCCAAGAACAAATTCTACAACATCAACAGTTGGTGAAAAAATGGTTTGATGAGAAGTCCTCCTCTGATAAAGACTTTTTAGTGGGATATTTAGTGTTAAGATGGGACAAGAAAAACAAAGACAACAAGGAGTATACCAAGTTCCAACGCCTTTGGCTAGGACCTTTCATTGTTACAGAAAAGATTGGTCCTAGTATTGTTCAGTGACAAACACTAGAAGGAGTCGTTGACACCTATCCAATGAATATTTTCCTGCTTAAAAAGTATTTTGTTTGAAAAGATTCTTCAACCCTATACATAGGTTTGGTGTGTTAATTTTCCTTTCTATTTTTTGAATATTTGCTTGATACTAGTGGACTTTTGGTAATATCTATACATCTGGCAATGATGGGCAATTAGTATTTCTCAATATTCAATACTCTTAACCTTAAGAAATTCGTCAGTTTCCATCTTACCTAACTTGTATCAAGATATGTTATATGTGAATGATAACAAATGATTACAGAATTTCAGATTAATGCACTCTCATCCCGGTCAATATATTCTACATGCCTTACTCATGTGATGAAAGTAATGGTTGGAAATGGCTCTTCTTGTCTAAGGTCTCATTAGAGCACTGCAGCATACCTTTATAACATGGTCAGTCTTACTCTTTTGGAATTCAATCATGGCCATATAATTTTATTATGTGGATTGCAAGATGGGGGGTCTCATCACGAGCCATCTCATTAGGTTCATAGGTGCTTAATGGAATGACATCTTTGCCATATGATTTGGAGAGGTGGCTTCCAATTTTCTGGAAGATGGGAGATCCTATCACAGGTTGACTCATTCATGATCTGCACAGCATCGGTGAGTAACGCTGCCATTATGTGGACACCAAGCCATGGTAGTGTCTTGCAATCTATATACAAATAAAACCCCAGTCGTTCCCAAAAAGAAGACTATTGTACATAAGGATGAGGGGGTCCTGTCTAAGGCCAGCCTTACTATGATCATGGACTTGATTTTGGACTGAAATTATCACCATATGGTTCCCAAGCCATGTAATTGCTTTCAGCCATATGGCTGGAAGACAAGAGGTCTCCTTACTGATCCGACTTGTTCAGTTTCTAGGTCAGGTTTGTGAATGGCACTGATCACCAGATAATGGGGCAGTGGTCCTATGTCAATACAATATTGTTATTTCAAAAAAAAGGGGGGGGATAAATCATGATTTCAGTGGCCTATGCGTGGAGATCCAAAATTGTTAAGGTCTGATCCAAGGTTCTACTTGAACTGCGTGCCTATGCCAGCTTGATTCTGAGTGACCCTTATCCTCCATGCCATCTGAATCAGAGTTGCATTATCTTTAAAATGACCATGGGTGGAAACACTATAATCATTCTTTGATAATTCTTTGTTGGTTGCATTCTTATATTAACATTTTCTGTAGTCCCAAGTTGATCATTTGTCTACTAACAGGTTTGATTGGAAAATCCTATTGTTTTGCAGAGATAACTGGTTCTTCTAGCCATTCACCATTTGTTGTAGGTACAACAAATCCCATGTTATTCTCACACAGGATCCCAATTACAAATACAGAGGTAACTTAGTAGAATCCTTTGTCCATTTCTTGGCTTCTATTACATTTTCTTGACTTCTAAGATTTTCTAACTTAACCAAAATTCCCAAAATCCATGCTTGATTTGTGTGTTTTTAAGATGCGGAAAGCTAGTTTTGTTTGGGATTGTTTTGCGATTCCGCAACCCGCACCCCACAACCTGCAAATTGCGGAATGCGGGATTTTGTAGTCATATGTTTGAAATTTTCTCATCCCGCAAATGTGAAATGCAAGATGCAGGAAAAATTTCTCGTTAGATATGCTTTGGTCAACCTGCATCCCACAAATGCGGAATGTGGGGTGCGGTGTGTCTTTTTAATATGTCATTTGGTTTGCGTGTTTCCACAACCCGCATTTTGCAAAGTGCGGAATGCAGGCTGCGGAGAGGTTTGAATAAAGTTTTGTTGTTTTGTGATTCCGCACCCCGCATCCCGCAAAATGTGGAATGAGGGTTACAAAACAATCAATAAAATTTGAATTTTGTGATTTAATCCCGCATCCTACAAATTATGATCCCAAACGTCGATCTTATCCTCATCCTATGGTCTAAATTATCTCCCGTGAATTACATATATGTTGGGCTTGCTGACGATTTATTTACCAGTTTTACCACTGTAATTTGATGCGCTGCGTGAATTTACTCTAAGGTTTTACCAAGCAACTTTGTCATTATTTGCTCTGGTTACAAGTTAGTTTTCAATTTGTCTTTCCTAATTTGAATTATTTACTGTTGTTCCAGTATATATTAGTTTTAATTTATGGTTTATGCGCCCAACAGAACATGTCGAACTCAAAAACGCCTCAAATTACCCGATGCAAAAACCTGTAGAAAGATATGCCCACCAAAGACCCGAATTTCGGTGTCTTCTCTGATACCAGTGGTCGAGTTAGTGATACCTACCAGTTGGTTTGGTCCCGAATCTATTCTATCTTTGACAACAATGACCTTTCAGACTTTCAAGATGACCAACCCATTTATGAGAGAATTAGGGATTCTAGCATCCACATGATTGCTGCAAGACCTGTCGTTCTCCCTTACAACAGTGCGGACAGATGGATTATTGATCATGCCAATCCAAAAGATCGTTCTTTTAATAATAGTACACGGTTGCTACTTGCCAATTTCCGTTCTGATACTTTTGTAAAAATTTATGCTCTCAAACCTTTTAGGCAGCTCCTTAATGTCGATTTTGTCAAAGCTACTAAGTCCAAGTTTAATTTTGACCAAATGTTGAAGTCTTGGATGGCTGAGCCACGTAAGTTTTCTCAAAGAAGGATGACCTCTACCCAATTCAATGGTTTAAGGAACCCTATTCCCTGATTGCAGCGATGTTGTGCAGGCTCTACGGTCTCCCTAACTGTTCCTACTTCAAGGAAGAATGGGCTCTAATTGCCCATCATGTTATAACCATAGGCGAATCCCTCCCATGGTCTTCAATTTTGTCTTTATAACTCAAAATAGCCATACAGGAATTTCAAAAATCTACTGCAAGGAAGAAACCTAGTTTCTTTTTCTCTGCCTAAATAGTTGACATCTTTTGCGTTGAGTTTCGTTATCCAAATTTGGGATGGAGATAGGTATTGCCAGCGCCGCTTGTGCACATTTATCATGCGGAGCTGTGGGACACTAGCTATGTAAAGAGATTTTATGACATTTGTGAGAGTTTCCTTGGTCGAGTCTATTTCCTAATTTTCAACAAGGAAGCCCCTGCTTTCTCCCCTGAAGATAAAACCCTTAAAGCCACAATGGGGGATTGGTATGTCGGTGACTCATTTACATACATTAGGGTCATGATGCGGTTCTAGTAAAGTTATACTAGATCTATATCTTTCTCTCAGTAGAGAAGAGAGTAAAGAAGTGAAACGTAGAGATGTGAGTATCATATGTCTAGATGAGTATAATATGTATAGAGCGATCACGTAGAACTCCTTCACGGAGTAGCCCAAGCCGATTTTCCAAGCCGTTGTGATTAGCCCATTCAATTAGTGAAGCAGCCATCCAATTCGATTAGCCAAGTTGAGTATGTGCATCCCCCATCCAATGAAATCCAAGCCAAGCTCATATGCTACGAAAGGTTGTGCCTGACAGGTTGGTTCTTGAAGAAATATCATTTCAGACGATCACCGAGGGGATATATAAGAAGTGTGCAGTGCCCAAAAGGAAACTCTGGCCCAAGTTTCCTCAAACCCTTGGATCCTTGAGCATACCAACCTCCACCTGGGCGTCAAAACTCAGTGATCACATAGTGTCACTCAAGATCACTTCAAAACAAGGTACGTCCATGAAGAAGTACTAGATGACTCCATCTATGAGGGAGTTGATACTTTCTCTGCGGTTTTATCCATGGCTAAAAGTAAAAAAGAATAGAGTCAAATCCGGTTGTATCAAAAGGAAATCATGGATAGGGTTCGACACTACAGGGATATGGAATTAGATATTCAAGAAAAGATGGTGAAAGACAGAGAAGCAAAGGAAGCTCAAGTAGCCAAAGGTACATCCATAGCAACCACTTTAGCCACAGATAAAGGGAAAAGTCCCATGGAAGAAATCCCACAGGCATCTGTTGATTAGCAGGTTAAAGCCTATTAACATACTTCAGAGCAGATTAAACAGAAGCTAAGCAGGATGACTTTGGCATTGGACACTCAAGAAATTACAACTTCTCAACCAGCTGAAACTACTCAAGTGACTACTATTGTTGAGAAAGCCCAATATGAACAAACCTAGATTGAGGAGAAGCCACTCAAAAAATTAAAAGTTCAAGTTTCATCCATCCATGCTTCTACTATAGATTTGACCAATTCAGAGGAGGAGGATGAAAGAATTTCCCCTGTTCCTGTCACTATGGAAGCTAGAAATGGTAATGGTTTACAAGAGTTTACAAATCTGTTTAATGGCAACAATGAGAGGTCCTCGTCGGCTTTCCACAATCACAACCTTATTCTCAGCCTTGTCCATCATTTATGCTTTACTTCTTTCTTCAATCCTATCCTTATCTTCCTTACCTATTGGTTCTACCATGACACCTCTAATGTCTCAGCTATATCAAGATGCCACATGTTTACCCCATTCTATTACACTTGTTTCTGTGCAAATTCTCATTCCATCATCCACTATACCTCCAGTTTTTAAAGTCCCACTGCATATTCCTTCTTTTAGTTCAGTATCACCTCCTGTTCATGAAAAAGCCTCAGCATTTTCACTATCGTCACTTTGAGTTACTACTGTAAAGGTTTCATCCATTGAAACTTATGTTTCAGATAATCCTTCAACCCCTAAAGTGACTATTACATAGAGTGGTACTTCCTCTTCGCTTACTTCTCATATTACTATGCCCATAGCTTTTCATACTATGACTCAGGCCTCCTCTTCGATATCCACAAGTGTTAATGTACCTCCCATTGATGAGATGAGAGATGAATTCAATGAAGATTTTGTAATATCTCTGGGGGAGTATCATTATAGCAAAGCTGATAAATCAGTGGTGAAAAGAGGGAAAAAGAGGAGTAGAGATCAGAGTAATGTGGATCCATCCCTTTCAAATGAAATTGTGTGGACCCAACGATCAGGTGATCCATAGGTGGATGCTACAAATGCTGCATATGTCCTAGGGGATTTTACAAGTGCTAATTTTGATGCTGTCAATACTCTAAACATGGAATTCGATAAGGAGAAGGCAGAAATTGTCAGATTAAAGGAGGAGCTGGAACAAGTCAAAAGACAACATGAGGACATATATGATGAATTACAAGGAATGTTGCTCTTCAGAATGAGTTACAGAGAGAAAATACTGCCAATGCTACTTTGGTATGGAAGGAAGCTTTGCTAGAAAAACAGTATGAAGATGCAACTGCAGCTTCATCTTTGTTTTCTAATTTTTCTCAAGAGGAATTCAGGGAGCTACCTCTTCGGACCAATAGGGAGCATTATGATTTAGTCAGTGAGTTGTTTAAAACTTTGGATAACATTTTTGAAACTCATGTGACTTTTGATAAGATGTCTGTTATTTTAGAAGATCTAGTTGAAAAACAACAACAAGCTTCAAAAGCTGATGATGAAGTTACAGACTGGAAAAGGTATATGAAAGACAAGCCAGATAATGTTACCATTCTCACTAACTTCTAGTTTAAGAAAATAAGGACTATCCTGAGATATTGGGAAGACTTAGATGAAACGGTCATTGAAGCTATAAAGAAGGCACAAGCCATTTGTAGCAGAAGGTGGTATGCTGCAAACAATATCATGGATGAATTATTTTTCCTACAATGGTACTCATAGACAAAGCATGTCCACCAGGGTTAATGATCAAGCAAGTTGAACAGAGAAGAGATGAGGCGGAAGAGAAGATCAAGGATATTGATCATGTCAGTATAGATGATGTAGATCGGTTGATCAAACGACCATTTGCAGTTGAAGGGAAGATCCACATCTATATTCATTTTTGGCATAAGCTAACTAAAAATGAAATTGAAGATCACAAATGCAATGCCCATCTTGGCATTGAATCCTCCAGCTATCTGATATTCAGGAATTGTTATGCATATGGAAAATATGGAGATATTTTTTGGGATATTAGTTTTGTTTAGGTTTTTTTATCCCCTTTTGAGGGAGATTCATTCTTTGTAATAATTATTTAAGAGGTAGTTCTCGAATGTATCAGGGGACTTTTGGAGAAGGAAGGATTGGTACAGGAGAATGAAAAACACCTCTGTTTTTCTCGAGGTTTATGTAATTTATTGCAAAACTTTTGAATAAATACAATACTGTTATTTCATATCTCTTGTCTATGATCTAATTAAATTTCTTTGACAGATATGAATTTTTCTTGTTTCGAATGGCCAGATGATGCTGTGATTTACTTGTAATTGATAAATGTGTTCATTCATAACCTAGATTTTTCTTTGTTACTGATTAATGCATTGGCAAATCTCTAAGGAATTTATTCTTTAACTATCTTTATCTATTTCTGCAAGTGATTGAACAGTGGAAATTTACAGCAAGAAATGTTGGGTTTTCAACTAACATGTGCTATGCAGGTTAACTCTGAATGATGTAATCTTAGGTTACTGTCGATTGATTTTTTCTAATTAATTGATCGTAAGTTAAGGAGATAAGTTCTTAATCTAATTCACATTTTTTTTGATTGGGTGAAGTTACTTGTCTGTTTTTCACCTCTCGTTCACCTGCAACTCAATTCAACATATTCTTTAAATAGGTTAAATTTAGATCATGCTTTCTTTTACTAGTTAGATATTAGTTTCTCTTTCCTCACATCACCTGCCTTGTTTTCTAACCTGTGAAACAGATCCTCTGTGGATCAAATTCTCAAAATCCAGCAAAGGCTATTGAAATATCTGTGGGAGATCACTACCTTAAACAACTCGAGGACAAAGCAATACTTGCGTGGGATTGCTTGAAGCCTTTGGTTGGGTTTTCTGCGTGTGTTGCAAGCTTTAGTCACCCTTTTCAGCCACATTCATAACTAAGGCTTCAACGGGTAGGTAGTCAGTCATGATTAGTTATGCTCTGATAACCACCAATTAGTTCACTTCCAGTCATTCTAGTGCCAGTTTGCATGATTTAAGGGAGTGTGGCACATTTTTCCACCTACCTCATCAGTTAACTGATGTGAACTAAATTATTTATCCAAAGTTAAACTAGTGATCTCCAACTGTGATTATTTCCACACTGAGTTAGCTAACCAGTCAGTTTGAGTTAGTACATTCGAATCTTATCCACGGTATTCAAATTCTCCTTATTATATGAATATTGTATTACTGACATGTAAATGAATTTTGATGTAATGATAATTTGTGCAATACTTGTCTGATTTATGTGAAATTTCTATCATGAATTCGTTGTTCAGTTTACATTGATTTTTTAATTCCACTGCATCCTTTTTTACAGATAGCTCTTGGCTTGTAGATCTATGGTTCGTGAAATTTAACATTTTTGAGATACAAAAGAAGTTATGGAGAACACGATTGTTTTTTGGAGTGTATGCTTGTTGCTTTCATGTGGTTTGCTACAGATGAACAGATCCCAAGCTCTTACTCGATAGGCTCAACTTTTACAGTTGATGAAGAGTAGCTTGAAAGATCCTCATACTTCCATGATAAATTGGGAAGACTCTGCTAATGTGCATGGCTTCTATCCTATAGCAATAACCGTTAGCAGTTGCATAGCAATAGATTTTAGCATCTGTAGAGACATTACCACCTCGTGGCTCTTGTTTCTTTCTTATTGAATCAATGGAGTTATTGGATAGGTGGATTTTTTTAAAGGGTAAACATTTTTTACTTTTTAGATAACTTTTACGAAACATTAAAGTGATAGTGTTTTTGTCTAAAATTTTAGAAATGCATAAAATCCCTTTAATATTTTTAATAGGATTCGTAAAAAGATGCATAATGTTAATATTATGAAGCATATTATTTTAAACTAATATATGAGCATCTTCAAGTGTAATAGTAGGTGTGCATTTGTCATAGAGCTATCTAATCTTCTTGCAAACTTCTTAAACTTATAAAACAACAAAACAAAGAAGTTAATACCCATCAATCAAGAAATCTAATCATTTTTTTCATAATTAATTTAAAATAGGCTAAAACCCTGAAAGATTATCCCAACCTTTGAATCATAATAGTAAAATAATAATATAATTTGAAGTAAGCTTAACAAAATACCAAATTACCAATTACCAAATTGAATACAAATCTCTTTGTTTAAAAAAAATACTTCATTAATTTAACTAATTAATTTAATACTAAAACACTTTATTATTATTATGATGATGATTTAACTTATCACAAAATAATAAAACTCTACTAATAATTATGGGTTTTTGTATGTATTAAAACTTTGGGAAAATATCCATTTCCATTTGGTACACACATTGTAATCAATATATATTAAATTATAATAATAAAACTCTATTAACAATTCTGGGTTTATGGGTTTTTGTATATCTTAAACCTGTAGGAAAATATACATTTCCATTTGGTACACACATTGCAATCAAATATATATTAAATAATAATAAAGTGAAGATGTGAAAAACAAAATATGATAATTTTTTTTTTGAAGTATACCATATATCGATACTATATCTAAATATAGACAAAATTACATAGAAGAGAACATAGAAAAGAAACTATGTTCAACGAATGATAACAAACGAATATAATGACAAATAGATGAAGGTGTAGTAACCATATATGTTCAACGAATGATAAAATAATATATCTTCAAATTTATTCATCAACAATCTCGTATCTTTCATTCAAACCGAAATATGAAAATTATTAACCATATATTCAAATGCCATCTAAATTACGACCATATCACAATAAAATTAAAACATAAAAACGTTAATTCACCTTTTGAATTTGAACCCCATTCACATCACATGCCAACTAAGTTATAATGAGACAAGAAAAAGTATATTCCATCGGTTTTCTTTGATGGAGCTGCAGCAAACTTCATTGGAGGAGCGGGTATATGTATTTGGTTAAATGATCACCATCATTTTGCTATTAAGCTTGGATGTGGGAGCATCACAAATACTAGAGCAGAACTTTTAGCACTCTAGGCATCATTACAGGTCGCCAAAGATATTGGGCTACCTTACCTACATATCTTTGGCAACTCCTCAGTGATTATAAATTGGGAAAAGGGGGAATCCACCCTTGACATGGTTAACCTTGAGGCTTGGTGCTACAACACCAGATTTCTCATGTCCTCATTCACCTGGGTGGATTTCAGCCATATCTATAGGGAACATAACAAGAGGGCAGATATCTTATCCAAGGAGGGGTTGTGTTTGGCTCTTGGTCATCTCATACTTACTGAATCATATGATGATGAGTTTATTGGGGAAGACTCAATCCAACTTTTTTAGAATTTGCTCATTCTACTTTAGTTATTTATCACATGGTTTTTTTGAATTATTTGTGGTTATGTTGAGCAACAGTTTCAGGAATTTTGAGAGTCACTTACCTGCTTTGGATAAGGTGTCTGGGCTCTTGTTATGTTCTTTATGGACATTTCTCTGACTGATGTATATATTGCTCACTTATTAGAGGACCTATACATGTATTGATACCCAGGTGCTGATTGTATTTTCTACACATATTGGGTATTGTTTTACTTCTGTTTTGAATTGTCATTGTAACATTTACTGATCTATTTGACCCAATTGGGGACAGTTATTTGATGATGTACAAGGTTACCCTTGATTCAATAGAATATCAAGAAACTGTTTTTTTCGACAAAAAAAAAATTGTACCTATCAATGTGGAAAGCTAATCAATTTTTTTATAATTAATTTAAAATTGAGAAAAAACCTTTAAAACATTATTCCAACCTCTAGAGAGTTCGAATCATCATAATGATATAATTTAAAGTAAATTTAGCAAAATACCAAATTTATGTACAACAACCTTTTGTTTGTAAAGCAAAGAGCTCATTAATTTGACTAAATTTAGTGAAATGATGATTTAAACATGAATTTAAACTTTACTACTAAAAAAAATTAAAAAGTGTATTTCATAAATCAAAATGTTATAAGATTTAAATTAACTTATATATATAACAGCCCAACGGTTTTTCTTTTTTATACTCTTGAAAACGCTCTCATTTGGTAGGGAGAGGCATTCTTATTTACCTGAAATTTTATTTCAGGTGCCAAAACATAGTGACATCACCAGTGACATCATGGTTAATAACAAGGATTTATTATTACTCAATATTTGGCATTTCAGCGGATTTCTCCTCTGTATTAAGACGGCTAGTCATATAATTATGGATATCATATGTGTTCCCTTTTTAACCCAGAAATGCCAATCATCTTACTAGAAATAAAATGTGCAGTGTAACGTTTTACCAGGAAGGATATTTATTATAGCCTGCCCACGATATTAGTAGTTTTACCAGTGGCCATGTAGCCTGCCCACGATATTAGTAGATTTACCAATGGCCATGTAGCGGCAAACATGTATTACAAATTATGACGGGAGATGTAAAATAGTACCTGTCAAATATACGTTTTGAAATTTTTAGTAAACGTAGATGTTGACATTTTAATTTTTTTTTTATCCAATCAAATACGTTTTGAAACTGCAAATACGTTCTGAAGCCCGTCAAATTCCAGGCCTGCTCACTTCATCGATTCTATTCGCCACGTGTTCAAACCCTTTTTCCTGTCAACCTATAAAATAAGATTATATCTATGAATAGTAACATCATTTAAATGTAAACTGTACTTACCGTTTAAATGGAAATTGCCATCTATTACAAAACAGGGCACTATTGCAATGGTTTAGCGATGAAATTTAATTACTAAGTAATTTGACTTTATTATTTTTTCTTAAGCATTGAAATTCAATTACTCAGTAGTTTGAATTTTTAATCGTTTCTCACCAGTGTTCAAATTCAATTACTTAGTTGTTTGACATTTTAAATTTTTCTTTAGCTTTTATATTAATTTACTCAATAGTTTGATATTTTTTTTAATGGTTTCATCATTTATATAGTTTGGTATTGGCACTAAATATAATTAGCACACCCACATAGTTTGTGGTTGGATCACATCGATAGGGATCAAACGGTTAAGAGATAGTTATGGAATGAAAGAGAGTTTGGAAATATTTTGTATTCCTCATATTCTTCTAGTTAAACGGGTTCAAGTGTGAGTTATCCATGCCTAGGTACATGTTATCACCGACATTCTTCATGTTATCCATTTATCAACTATCAGTTATTTTTTATATTATTTTTCTTTTTATCTCACATCGTTCTAATTTTCTGCCATGAAGTGTTGGTTATCCATTCATCAGCTATGAGCTATCCATGCATTGCTACCATTTATCCATTCATCGGCTAGCTATCGGTTATTTTTTATATTCATTTTTATAATTGTTTATTTCAAATTTTGAATGACTGCCATAGAATCAATCTCAACAATACACTTGTCTCACCCTCGTTCGTAGATGAAAAAGCATACGTTGTAATCTACCCCAAATCTCAAATAAAAACGTTTATCGACGTAAAAAAAAATATTAACTTGATATAATTTACTGATTGGCTAAAATGTTTGAGGTCTTATTGCTGGCTTCTCATTTTTCGAGAAAAAAATTTCAATGTTTTTATTTTTTATTTTTTAAACAATAATGGATAAAGGATTGAATTAGTGGCCGACAAACCAGTTGTCGGGTGCTATAAGACAAAGGAGTTTAACTTCAACAAAAGAGCCTGATTGACTAACAGCAAGCTGAGGAATACAACAAAACCCATAACATGATCTCCTAGAAGACTAAGGGTAAGACACTTGGACAATGCATTAGCTGTGCATCTAGCCTAATAATAATAAAAAACAAAGAAGAACTGCTGCAAATCTTCACAAACTTCACTTAATTAGCTTTGGATCTTTGGGCCATTCTCCTGGAAGCTTTTTTATTTTGACTTCAAGCCTGCTAAGGCGTTTTCCAAAATCGCCATGATCATTGGCCATGTCTTTGAACTGGGCGTCCATCTCATTAGTGAGCTCTTCGCGTAGCTTGGAGAGATCCTAATTGAGGGTCTCCCATTTCCTGATACCGTCGTTTTCCATGTTGAGCATGATCCTTGCTTGCTCTCGGACTGAGTTTTTAACACTGTCTAGCTCTAACTGAAACTATGCCAAACGATCCTCCATACAAGGCCTGGGATAGGAGCTGGAGGCCATGAATTCTGATCTGGAAGGATCCTAAATTTTTCTTCTGCTAGAGAAACTAACCGTCGATCTGAGAGAAGAAGTTTAGCAACGTTCAAAGCCATGGCCAAAGAAATATCCTTCACTTCATGGAGTTCACATGATTTCCAGCAGTGGTGTCGAGGAGGGCCTGCTCCACGGTCTGAGATTCCCTGAACAGATGCAGAGCAGCAAACACCAGGAAATGCAGGATCATGCCAGAGGATCCCGAAATGGATTCGCATCTCTGGTAGCAAACAATTGAATGACATAAAGAAGTAGCTTTGACTCCTTGACCGGTCGGTCTATTGACTGAGAATTGTCTCTGTCAAGGGATGAGTGATAGTGTCTCTACCCCATCAATTAACAACGTCCCCTTGCACATTAGCGTTCCTTTGTTTGCTTCTGAATCTACTAATGAGTTTAGGCCCTGAAGGATATGGAAGAACCAGACCTTTGTGAATTTGTGCAGCAGAAGACTAATTTTCTTGAGAATTTGTCCTAAGTTGACCTGGCTTGGCTTCCTTTATGTTTTCAAGGCCTAGATAATTACCCTGGAGTTTCCAAAGACCACTAAATTCTGAACATTCCTGACTACAGCTAACCTTAGTCCCTACTAGAGAGTGAGAGCTTCCACTTTATTGTTCGAGACAAAACCAAGGCCCCAAGCATAGGCCGACTCCATAATACCATTAAGGCCCAAGAGGATCCCTCCCTCGCCTGCCACGCCTAGACTTCCCTTCGAAGTGTCATCGAAGAACAAGCAGTGTTCTTCTAGAGTCGATCTCCACTTGATAAAATCTTGTTCTTTCAGATGTACTTCCCATCAAGCTCTCAAGACTGGGTTGGGATTTTTTCTGTGATGGTGGTTTGGGAAAAACTCCATAAGCCAATGGTCTTCATCAGGGTCCAAGAAGTCTGAATTCCTGAGGGAAGTCTTAGATTCCAGAGTCTCACCTAGAAATTCCTTTACCTTATTTGCAACCCGAAATGAGTTACAGCTTTCCCATCGGAAAATCCTATTATTTATTTCAAGCCAAAATTTCCACATGGTAAATTTGGGAAGCCACATCCAACAGGTTTTAAGAAGATCCTTTTGCCTCAAAAGGAATGGGGTTGATTAGCCCACCTATTAAGGAGATCAGGAATGTTCGTGGGCAGAGAGAAATGAGCTGGGTCTAAATTTAAGGCCTTGTCCCCAACCTCTTTTGCGTAAGGGAAAGATAGCAGCAAATGATCTGTGTTTTCTTCCTCTTTTAAGCACAATGGGCATATGGAGGGACCTTCACATCCTCTCTTTCTTAAGTTTTCACTTGTCAAGATACTCTTGTGCGCCAACATCCAAGTGAACATGTCGATTTTAGGGATCGAGCCAAAGGACCAAATTGTCTTCCAAGGAGTTGGATCTAGCAGGACGTGCAGGATTTACTGTAAGGATTCATAGCTTGCAACAGCTGATTACTTACCAGTGGATGAGCCCCATCCTCTTTTGTCTTTGGTTGAGGCTTTAATGGGACCTTTCCCTTGAAGAACCTCGAGCAGAATTTTGGCTTCCATCTCCAGCCTTTCAAGATAGTTCCCCAGGTCCCAGCCATTCCAACTACGATCCTCATCATCTTCCCAGCATGAGATGTCCCAGAGCGTGAGGAGATTGCTGGATTGGAGCCAAATTTTTATGTTATTCAATCCTATATGATGATCAAGCAGCGGGTCACCAAGAATTGAGTCCTCCCAAATCCTTATGTGTTTTCCATTTCTCGGAATCTAGGTGAGCTTAGATTTGAAATGGTCAAGCGATCTAAGGCAGAGCAAGAATATCGACGATCCTCTCGGAACTTTTGGAGGGAGGTCCAAGCATCTTATACGGTTTTCATGAAAGTATTTTTTCCAGAGGACTTGCTTACTCCGGGAGGATTTCCCAGAGATTAAATTCCACAACAGTTTGGCTCCCATAGCAAAATTTTGGGTAGCCACATCACGGATGTGAAGACCTCCTTCCAAAATCGGATTTTTAATTTTATCACATCTTACTAAATGTATCTTCCTCTCGTTCTTCCTTCTGCCTTCCCAGAGGAATCTTCTCAACAGACTCTCAATTTTGGTAATGATGGATTTTGGAGCTAGGAGTATTGAATTCTGGTAGATAGGAAGACTTGTCGGAACCGAATTCAACAGGACCACTTTCCCTGCGATGTTTAACCAAGTAGCTCCCCATGCATGAATTTGGAGTTTCATTTTTTCCAGAAGGGGCACCTAGTGAGCCACTCTAGGGGCAGCTTTGAAAATTGGGATTCCCAAATACTTGAATGAATCCCAGGTCATGGAGCCTTCCATCTCTAAGGCTCTGGTGATTTCGAGCATCTCTCTAGGTGAGTTGTTCCAACCATAGATCTTACTTTTATGGAATTTTATTTTGTTGTTTGATATCTCTTTGTATATGTCAAGTTCCTACTTAAAAATCCTAGCGGAGATGACACTAGCTCCTCCCAGAAGAAGAGTATCATATGCAAACTGCACATGCATGATGTCTTTGACGTTTGAAACCATTATGAGGCTTAACAGGGCGTGAGTCTATTGGCAGTGTTCCATATGGAATCTTAGAAGTGAGGATTGGATGGCATAAAGAAAAGGAGACAATGGGCATCCTTGCTTCAGACCCCTTGAGGCTTGGAAGAAGTCAGCTGAGTGACCATTCACCAAAGGGGCCATCCAAGGAGGGGAAATACAGGCTTTCACCCAGCTTGTGAACTCTTTGGCAAACCCCAGTTTTTCCATAACTATGAAAAGGAAATCATGTCTAACTCTATCAAATGCATTAGTAAGATCTAGCTTAATAACTATACCTTTTTCTTTTCGTTGACATCTTGAGTGGATGGCTTTCTAGACCAACACTATGTTGTCTAGAATTTGACGCCCTTTGATGAAGCATCCTCAATCTACCACGTAGCCTCTTCAGGACCACAGTGCTTCCTCTGCACCTTTATCTGTCCAATGGCACGATCTGGAACTCTTCCAAGTCATTGCTTGCGTGCATCAGCACACACCACAAGATCTGCTTCTAGTCCTGGAGAATCCTTATCCTTAGCTTGGAATATTTCTGATGTCTTTGGCGATCAGCAATCCCTATGCTCAAGACACAAAGCAATGAATTAATTACCATGTTATTATTCACAAGATTTTCCAGAATCATATATGAATCACATGCACATGTATATTGACATAAAATTGACAAGAACAAAATACTTATCTGCCTAAGTATCTTCTTTGGTTCCACAGGTGTCTGACTTGGCTCTATACAACCATGGCACCAACAAAACTTGCCCCACCCCACACAAGGATGGTACCTATTCTCTGCAATACAGTCCCTCGAGCGTACCCACCCTTTCGGTGCTTTCTAGGGTGTGCATTAAAAGGTATCCAAATTTTTGCAAGCCTCGGATCACCTGAAAATACCCTTCAAACAAGATCGGACAGCTCCGTTCTTGAGCCCAACACCTCTTTAGGTGCTTCAATAGCAATTTTGTTTAAGAGCCTGCACCACCTCTAGGTGCTTACCAAGCTCAGGTGCTTCCTTTCTGAACACCACAACAGATGCAATTCATATGTCAGATTCATTTCTATAGGATGCAATCTATAACATATTTTTTAAATCATGGCAACATCATATGCTCATGTATATTTACATAAAATCAACATCAATCAAATGTTTGATAAGTAAACCAAATACTTATATCTATAACATCTCTTCAACCGAGATCCTTTCAGCCCCACTTCAGTGCCTAATACCTTCCTGGGTGCTAAATAACAATTATAGCTTAAGGGCCTAGCACCTCCTCCTAGTGCTTACCAATGCTCAGGCACTTCCTTTCCAAACATCATAATACCTAGGGGTTATTCTCTTCATGGATCCCCCATTCTCGTGACAATCCCCTCATGGCGTGAATGTGTGCGAAAATAAGTCTAACCGGATGTCTTACACCCTAGGAGTCCCTAGTGATGCATACCGGTGCC
This sequence comes from Pseudotsuga menziesii, assembly GCA_001517045.1. Taxonomy (NCBI): domain Eukaryota; kingdom Viridiplantae; phylum Streptophyta; class Pinopsida; order Pinales; family Pinaceae; genus Pseudotsuga; species Pseudotsuga menziesii. Next base: position 60,614 of record LPNX010146612.1, read on the forward strand.
TAGATGGCAGGGGGGAGAAGCTATGTACCTAAGTACATCCTTCCAGAGGAGCCATGTACTCCATGTACATGTTTGCATCATCTCTCTTGCATTACATATAGACATGCAGTTTTCATCAGATGTCATTATAAAAATAATTGCAATCATAGGTTTCCAAACCTATTCGAAACACATTCCTTCAAGAAGCTATGTACACCCCGTACATCCCTCCGAGGAACGATGTACATCCAGTACATATTTTCATCATCTCACCTGTGTTACATACAAGCATGCAGTTGATATGAGATGTCATCATGAAAATAATTACAATCATAGGTTTTCAAACCTATTCCGACACATTCCTCCGAGAAGCTATGTATACTCAGTACATCCTTCCGAGGAGCCATGTATACCCAGTACATCCTTCCTAGGAGCTATTTATCCCATACACATCCTTCCGAGAAGCTATGTGCTCTAAGGGCATACTTTCGTCATCTCACTTGTGTTACATACAATCATGTAGTTCACATGAGATGACATCATAAAATTTAATCATAGATTTTTAAATCTATTTCATGCATACATGATTTCCCAACATCAAACAATCAATAACATTGATAGTCAAATAAAAATCTAAGTTCACAACTCTGCTCCCTGCAGAAGATCAGATTTTTGTAATCCATGAGGCCATCCTCATATTGTTTGGCTTTTGCAACTGGGGATTGCTCATCCCTTACTTACGCATGCTGCCCAAAACCTGGACATATACAACATGTCATCCTTACACGATTTTTTTAATCAGCCAAACAATCACAGTTAGTCAACAGGAAACTTCAATCATCAAGCAATGCAAGACAATCATATCCATGGTTAGCATGATTCAAAACCATCACAGGAGATCACAATCTCCCATAATCAATAGAAAAACTTGCAATCTAAAGTTTCAAAACCTGTTCTCCATCATGAGATCCTTCTCATGGAACATGGTAGCTTCCTACCTTGGGTTTCATTGGGCACCACCATACTGCTATGCTCAGGTCATTTTACCTGAGTCTTCAGGAAGTCCTCATGTGAATGCCCATACACACAAGTTCCATTTCCTCATGGAACCACAAGTTCACATGCAGGCTTCCTCAACCTATACATAGACTCGAATTTTCCTACACAATCTTCTTCAGTGAACTTGCTACAATACCCTGCAAGTCCCACAAAAGATCTTACATCTGTTAACTTTCTTGGAGTAGGCCAATTCATCATAGCCTCAATATTTTCAGGGTCTCTAGATATTCATCTATCTGCAATAGTGTGACCCAAATGATGAATTCTATCTTCATAGAAGTCATAGTTGCTCAACCCTACATACAGCTTATGCTTCCTAAACAATTCAAAGTCGGCCTCAAATGTTCCACATGTTCTTCCTCATTCTTAGAATAAACAAGAATGCCATCAAGGAAAACAAGAACAAACCTTTCCAGATACTTACTTAAAACATTATTCATGAGGCACATGAATGTAGCTGGTGCATTTGTGAAACCAAATGGTACCACTACAACTCATAAGAACCATACCTTGCTCGGAAGGTTGTCTTATGAACGTCTTCATCCTGGAATCTTACCTTATGGTCACCAGACCCCAATTCGATCTTGGAAAATACCTTTTATCCTCTCACTTGATCAAAGAGGTCATCGATCCTAGGTAAAGGATACTTGTTCTTCACAGTGACTACCCTGTTCAACTGCCTGAACCAATACACACTCAGAGTGTATCATCATTCTCTTTCTCAAACCAAACTGGTGCTCCCCACTGGAACACACTTGGCCTGATATACTCCTTTTCCCACAAATCGTGCAGTTGCATCACCAGCTCTAGCAAGTCTGGTGTACTCAACCTGTAGGGTGTCTTGGAAATTGGTGCATATCTTGGCACAAATTCAACTTGTGAGATCATCATCCTTCTTTGGAGGAAGCCAAGGAACTTTATTAGGAAAACATTCCTGAATTCCCGTAACATATGAAATCCCTCTCACCTAGGAGTATCATTCTCTGCTGCCTCCAAAACATGAGTTGCACAGACTTTGCAACCTTTCCCACATAACTTCTTCAGCTGCATTGTTGCACTCTGCCAACTAGAAGTCACGTTTAGAATGCCTTTCACAACCCTTAGGTTGCCTTCTTCATCCAAGCACGCAAAAGGTCTTGTTGTAACAATCAAGCCTTTTTCTCTATGTGCTTCTAACCAATCCATTCCAATCAAATTGTCATAAGAACTAGGTGGGAGAACATTCAGATCTTTATAAGTGACATGACCATTCATAACCAATGGACATTCCCTTACCACCTCACTGACCTTTTCCTTGGTTCTAGTGGCTAGTTGTACTAACCATGACCTTCTATGCTTTGACTTCTTCAAAGTGCAAATCTCAGCAAACGCAAGGGCGATATAGCTGTGAGTCGATCCAAGATCAATCAAAACATAAATAGTCTGTTCAGCAATACTATCATCAATATGCAAGTGTCATCCCCTGTCTATATCCACGAGACCGTGTCATCTCATCTTTGAATTCAGAATAACTTCTGGTTTTAGTCCATGCCAAGGATACATGGATACCTTTATGATTCTTTATTTACCTATGGCGCAACCTTACAAGGTCCAGCATAGGTTATTCCTATAGATATACCCAATCCATCAATGTTAAAACTTGAATTTCTTATCTCCCATTGACCTTCTTAACAGCACATTCTTCTGCTGGTCTGAACCCTCCCAAGATTTCATGAGGCGTTCATCTATTCCTTCTTCTGTACCATCTTTTCTAAGATGAGGTTATGTTCTTCTCACAACAATGAACATATTACTCTGTCAATTGTCCAATTATGTCTTTGCTCAAGCATCCATCCTATGCTTCACAACCTGCATGTATACACCATCTAAATGTGCTTTAATGTTATCTTCATATGGTGACCCTTCATTTCTATTGAATGATGTTCTGCTTTACAGAAATGTCCTTGTACATTTCTTTTTCTTCCTTCATCTTCTTATCATCCTCAACTGATTGTCTCAAGGGGACAACGAGGGTCAAGGGGGCTTGCCCCGTTGTGGCTTCCCTACAAGGCGGGTCGAGGGGAGCGTCCTCGCTTCTTTTCTTTTGTAAATATTTCTATTTAATGCAATTTGGCGCACAACTCACCACCTTTTTTTCATGTTTCTGGCCCCTGAAATCTCACAGANGCGGGTCGAGGGTAGCGTCCTCGCTTCTTTTCTTTTGTAAATATTTCTATTTAATGCAATTTGGCGCACAACTCACCACCTTTTTTTCATGTTTCTGGCCCCTGAAATCTCACAGAAAACCCTGCAAAATTTCTTTGTTTCGGCAAAATTTTCAAAATTTTTCACCCGTTGCATCGGGAAAAAATTAGACTTTAACCCTCTAAAGCAGCTTGATCCTCTTTTTCCACCCGTCGTCGTAGCAGCTTCAGCTTCTTTTTCCTTCCACTACCGTAGCGGCTCGACTTTCGGTTTTCGGAAAACCACAACATAAATGCACATGGAGAATCCCAGCCACTTAGCATTGCCCCCAAATTGAATTCCCCCCGCCATGGGAAAAATGAAGGAAAACAACAAAAACATGAGGGAGAATGGCCTCCCCAACTCTGTCCAGCTTCCTGAGGAAGCAAACACATGGGTGATCCTCGGCATGGGCTCTTACCTGCCCAAGAAGACAAGAAAACATTTTTGGATGACTAGGCAAAAAAGACAAAAAAGGTAGATGAACCATTTTATGGGTTTTCCCCTTCGACATGGCTTTTCCCATAGGCTCAAGGGTTTAATTATCCCCCCCCCCCCTCGCCCTCATAATTCCTTGTGAAACCATGCCCCCATCTCTTTAACGTTGCGGCGCATAGCTAGTCGTGGTATTTTATTAATTAGCATTTTACATGATGTCCCAACATATCATGCCTAACTAGCACATAAACCATCGGCATCAATTTTAATCACCGAAACATAAAACACTAAATTCATGGTGGGGCATTTGCCTTGAGCTCCACACCACGATTTAATACAATATTTACATCACATGCAATTTAGTTCCATGGGGTCAAAACCGGGGTGTTACAGATTTCATCCATAGAGTTAATGCATGAAGAAGACCATTGCCCAGTTGTCAAATCTCCTTGAATAGAACAAAATTACCCTTCCTCAAGGTGCAAAGAATTCTGAAGCTAGAAACCAGACAAAAGAACATGAGAGTTTCCATGCCTTGAAAGCAAGATTCACTCAGTCAAAGGCCTATTTGATTGATTCGGGAGCATCCAAACACATGGTTTCTTCCAAAGAATCCTTCACCTCTCTGGATATCTTTCAAGGACCTATCATTCATATGGGAGATGATTCTTAGATCCCATTTGTAGTGAGAGGTTCCATTAAAATAAAGCATGGAGAGTTCAAAAATGTGCTCTGTGTTCCCTCTCTTGCATTAAACTTGTTATATGTATATCAGATGCTACATACTGGCCCACGAAAGCGAGTGGTATTTGGTCCTGACTCAATGGAGATATCAGATATCACAACTGGGAATATTATAGAGAAGGGTATTGTAATACATGCCCCAAAGCATATGCATTCTCACACTTTATTCCATACTCAGTTCCAGTACAATCTCAGCTATCATTTGAAGCAGTGAAGGTATAACAGCTCCTTCATTTCCATTTCCAGATACATATTTATTGTCTAATGTTTCTGATTCATAAGATGAGGAAGAAGGGTAGCATGACCTTGATATTGAGATTAAACCTCAATAAGATATAGATCCAAATCCAATATCTATTCCAACTCAGAAGCCTAAATGGGCCCAAAATCTCATTAAAGCAGCTGGGGATGTTGCTGGGGATCCAGATGATAGAAGAAGAATGAGGTCCTAGTATCAGAATTAACATTTTGCACTCTCCCATTCAGAACCACTTCTCCCATAGAGGTGTTTCGTGATCATGGGATCAGATCCTTAATCATTAAAAGAGGCTTGTCATGATCCAAAATGGAAAGCGTCTATGGATGAGGAATTTGATTTGCTACAGGAAAACAAAACTTGGGAGCTTGTCACCTTTCCTCCTAGGAGGAATTTAGTCGAGTGCAAATGGGTCTACAAGACCAAGCTAGAATTTGATGGAACCAAAACCAAGTACAAGGATTGGTTGGTGGAAAAAGGATACTCACAAGTCCACGGGCTAGACTACAATTAGACATTCGCTCCATTAGAAAGAATGGACTCCATCATACTAGTATTGGTCGTTGCAGCTTCAAAGAAACGGGAGGCACATCACATGGATGTGAAGAGTGCCTTCCTCCATGGTGACCTAAAAGAGGAGATCTACATGAAACAACCTGAGGGGTATAATGAAGATTCATACTTATTCTGCAAAATGAGGAAATCTCTCTATGGGATCAAACAAGCCCAAAGGGCATGGTATTCTAAGACGGATGTCTTTCTCATCTCACATAAATTTGAGATATGCATATCTGAATATAATGTCTACATGCAGTAGAAAGAGGGCTCATTATTGTTGATTATCCTATATATGGATGACTTTCTCAGTGCTAGCAACTCTGCTACTGGATTGAGAAGCATCAAGTCAGCTTTGAGCAAATCATTCACTATGACAGATCTAGGACTGTTGAGACAGTTCATTAGTCTCGAAGTAAGTCAAAAGAATTCAAGAATCATGATTTCAAATTCTAGATACTCATCGGATTTGCTTAAAAGATTCCACATGGAAGATTGTAAAGAAACCCCTTTTCCCTTCCTATCTGGCATTAGGTTAGAATAAGGTGGTTCTACACCATTGGCTAACAATACTCTTTTCAGACAGCTCATTGGGAGCCTTGTATACCTCACACATTCCAGGCCAAATATATCCTATGATGTGAGTGTTGCTGCCATATACACGCGGGAGCCACATGAGTTGCATTGGAAGGAAGCAAATTGCATCTTGCACTATGTGTAGGGTACTAGAGACTATGGGATCCATTATACAGTTGATGCACAATTAGATCTTATTGGATACAGTGATTCAGACTAGGCTAGAGATGGGAATGATAAGAAATCCACTTCATGTTTTGTGTTTATGTTGGGATCTAAGCCAATTTCTTGGTCCAGTAAGAAGCAAACAACTCTTCAACTCTCTTCAACATAACCAGAGTATAGGGGGGCTGTGAATGCATCTATTCAAATAGTTGGGTTGCATGGCATCTTGACAGAGTTTGGGATTCGCACTTCACCTTCAGTAGACATCTATTGTGACAACCAGAGTACCATAAAGATATCCAGTGATCTAGTTCAGAAGCAGCAGACAAAACATATTGAAGTACACATGTGTTACATTCAGGAACTAGTGCATGGCAAAACTATCACACTACATTACTTCCCTAAAGAGGAGTAGATTGCAGATATTTTTACCAAGTTCTTCACTGAAAAGAGATTCGCTTACCTCATATCTCTTCTCGGTGTAAAGGCTTGACTCATTGTTCCTAATTTCCTGCTTATTTTGAGGGAGGATTTCCCATGAGGTTTTCCCCATTTTCCTTGTTTATTAAGCAATATTTTACTTCATTTATATTGTATGGGTGACGTTTGAACAGTTTTCGAGGCTCAAGTTGTCCAAAGTTAGGATTAAGGGGGGGTGTTGGGATTAATTAATCCTCCCTTTACCCACATAGTCTACTTGTTCATTTTTTCTAGCTTAGGAGATATTTTTCACTTTACTAGAGTAAGAGGGGACACACCCAAGAGTCATCTACACTTTTGAGTTTTGGTGCCAACAAGAGTTTTGGTGTCATTGGTGCCATATGTGTCAATCCCTACAATATAGGAACCCTCTCGGAGTGCCACCAACAATTACCTTCAGTTGTTTATGGTAGGTAGTAAGTCATGATCAGTTATGCTCCAATAACCACCAATTAGTTCACTTCCATTCATCCTAGCGCGAGTTTGCATGATTTAAGGGAGTGTGGCGCCTTTTGTCCACCTACCTCATCAGTTAACTATTGTGAACTAAATTAGTTATCCGGAGTTAAACTAGTGAGCTCTAGTTGTGATTATTTCCACACTGAGTTAGCTAACCAGTTAGTTTGAGTTGGTACATTCGAATCTTATCCACAGTATTCGAATTCTCCTTATTGTATGACTATTGTATTATTGACATGTAAATGAATTTTGATCTAATGATAATTTGTGCAATACTTGTCCGATTTATGTGAAATTTTTGTCATGAATTCATTGTTCAGTTTACATTGATTTTTTAATTCCACTGCATCCTTTTTTACAGATAGCTCTTGGCTTGTAGATCTATGGTTCGTAAAATTTAACATTTTTGAGATACAAACGAAGCTATGGAGAACACAATTGTTTTTTGGAGTGTATGCTTGTTGCTTTCATGTGGTTTGCTACAGATGAACAGATCTCAAGATCTTACTCGATAGGCTCAACTTTTATAGTTGATGAAGAGTAGCTTGAAAGATCCTCATACTTCCATGATAAATTGGAAAGACTCTGCTAATGTGCATAGCTTTTATCCTATAGCAATAACCGTTAGCAGTTACATAGCAATAGATTTTAGCATGTGCAAAGACATTGCCACCTCGTGGCTCTTGTTTCTTTCTTATTGGATCAATTCAGTTATTGGATAGGTGGATTTTTTTTTAAGGGTAAACATTTTTTACTTTTTAGATAACTTTTACAAAACATTAAAGTGATAGTGTTTTTGTCTAGAATTTTAGAAATGCATAAAATCCCTTTAATATTTTTAATGGCATTCGTAAAAAGGTGCATAATGTTAATATTATGAAGCATATTATTTTAAACTAATATATGAGCATCTTCAAGTGTAATAGTAGGTGGGCATTTGTCATAGAGCTATCTAATCTTGTTGCAAACTTCTTAAACTTATAAAACAACAAAACAAAAACAGAGAAGTTAATACCATCAATCAAGAAATCTAATCAATTTTTTCACAATTAATTTAAAATAGGTTAAAACCCTAAAAAATTATCCCAACCTTTGAAGCATAATAATAAAATAATAATATAATTTGAAGTAAGCTTAACAAAATACCAAATTGAATACAAATCTCTTTGTTTTAAGAAAAAACTTCATTAATTTAATGCTAAAACATTTTATTATTATTATGATGATTTAACTTATCACAAAATAATAAAACTCTACTAATAATTATGGGTTTTTGTATGTATTAAAACTATGGAAAAATATCCATTTACATTTGGTACACACATTGCAATCAATATATATTAAATTATAATAATAAAACTCTATTAACAATTATTGGTTTTTGTTTATCTTAAAACTGTGGGAAAATATCCATTTCCATTTGGTACACACATTGCAATCAATATATATTAAATTATAATAAAGTGAAGATGTGAAAAAATAAAATATGTTAATTAAGTCTTAAAAAAAAAGGTAATACCATAAAAAAATATACATTATTCCAACCTGTAGAAAGTTCGAATCATCATAATAATATAATTTAAAGTAAATTTAGCAAAATACCAAATTTATGTACAACAACCTTTTGTTGTAAAGCAAAGAGTTTACTAAATTCAGTGAGATGATGATTTAAACACGAAAAAATAATAACAAAACTTTACTCATCCATTTGCTCTGCCCATTGTAATCAACATATATATATTAAATTATAATAATAACTTCTGTGAAAAAGGTGTGTGATTGGATGAGGCATTAAGTGTTATAAACTAGAAACATATTCTATTGTAACATATAATGTCACGTGTCATCCATCGATACTAAAAGTGATACCGTCATCAAATCAAATTCACACACAACAATATTTTATAATTCACAAATATCTGTCTCCGGAAAAGAACACGCACTCAACAGGCTGTCTGTCTGCCCTATCCATTCTGTTCGCCACGTGTTCAAGCCCTTTTGCCTGTCAACCTATAAAATAAGATTATATCTATGCATAATAACATCATTTAAATGTAAACTTTAGTTACCGTTTAAATGGAAATTGCCATCTATTACAAAACAGGGCACTATTGCAATGGTTTAGCGATGAAATTTAATTACTTAGTAATTTGACTTTTTTATGTTTTCTTCAGCATTGAAATTCAATTACTTAGTAGTTTGAACTTTTAATCTTTTATCGCCATTGTTCAAATTCAATTACTTAGTTGTTTGACTTTTTAATTTTTTTCTTTAGCTTTTAAATTAATTTACTTAATAGTTTGGCATTTTTTAACTTTTCCATCAATTATATAGTTTGATATAGGAAGTAAATATAACTAGCACACTCACATAGTTTGTGGTTGGATTATGTCGATAGACATTAAACGGTTAAGAGATAGTTATGGAATGGTAGAGAGTTTGGAAATGTTTTTTATTCCTCATTTTCTTCTAGTTAAACAGGTTCAAGTGTGAGTTATCCATGCCTAGCTACATGTTATCACCAACATTCTTCCTATTATCCATTTATCAACTATCGGTTATATTTTATATTCTTTTGCTTGTTATCTCACATTCTTCTAGTTTTCTGCCATCAGGTGTTGGTTATCCATTCATCAGCTATGAGCTATCCATGCATTGCTACCAGTTTTCCATTCATCAGCTAGCTATCGGTTATTTTTTATATTCATTTCTTATAATTGTTTATTTCAAATTTTGAACGACTACCATAGAATCAATCTTGACAATACACTTGTCTCATCCTCGTTCGTAGATGAAAAATCATAGGTTGTAGTCTACCCCAAATCTCAAATAAAAACGTCTATCGACGTAATTATTTTCTTATTAACTTTATATAATTTATTGATTGGCTAAAATGTTTGAGGTCTTACTGTTGGCTTCTCATTTTTCGAGAAAAAAATTTCAATGTTACTTCATTGAAAGTATAAGTTCTTTTGGTATATTTGTGTTTTAATATTTTTATGTTAGATTAATGTTACGGGTGGCATTAGTTTTTTCTTGGATACTGCATATTCATCATAGCTCTAACCTAGCCTATGAGAAAGCGACAAAGGATTGCATTTAACCTTCACTGGCACTATGACCGCCACTTTGTCTTCGCTTCACTGCCACAACCTCTTCGTCTTCGCTTCACTACCATAACATGTTCATGCAAACTAATGTTTAAGATAATATTCAAATTTTGCACTGCCCCAAAACCTAATTATGCATACCTAACATTTCAAGCTTGTTCATGCAAACTCATTATGCTAACTAATGAAAACTAATAAACTAATAAACATAGTAACTGATGAAATATATTGTTGTTATGATTAATAAAACGAAGCATCTTTCTTACATGTATGATGCTTTGCATCGCACCGTCCTGGAAACTATTTTTCGCCCTATAAACCTATACCTAATAAAACTAACCATCTTTCTAACACACATTATGCTTTTCATCGCACCGCAGTGGAAATTATTCATGGTGCTAGAAACCCATCAGACTAAGAATATACACATGTTAACAAGTCCATTTCATAGTTTATGTTGGAGACCTCTGCAAATTTTGTGGTTTATGTTGCAGACCTTTGGACAAGCATGACGACCTCTTGAGAAACTTTTGTTGTAATTCTTATGGAGCAAGTCTTTCTTATGGAGTAGGTTTGTAGCAACTTCTTATTATTCTGGAACAACTTGCGCAATTTGTGTGGACTCCAACTTCTTATTATATTGGGAACAACTTGTGTAGTTTGTTTGGAGTAGCTTCTTATTATTCTTCATCTCCATTTGGATGTCTAGCTAACTTGTCTCAATACAAAAAGGTAACATGTTTCTAAGTTAAAAGTTCATATATAAAGTCTTTGATAATATGAACCCTATGTAATAGCAACAACAAAATAAACTAGGAAATATCAAGTTCAAGCTCCAAAGTTAGTGTATACGCATAATTGATGAGATAAAAAAGGTCGTTGGCAAGGTATTCGTTGTGGTCAGATACAGATATCAACCCCTAGGGATTTTTTGTTATTGATCTATGAATCTGCAACCATTCTTTCAGGAATCCAGGCTTCCAAAGTCTTCTAACTCTCCTTTAATTCACAGGTCACTCCTTTTACCAAATTTGTTACAATGCCACCAAGACTTTGGAGGCCACTATACAAACCTTTGTATCTAAAACTTCAAGATAGGTGTCATTAAACATCATCTCATCTAAAAAGGCCAAAAAGAATAAGAATCATCAACTTTGCCAACATACCTTGTGATTCTTCTCAAGATGCTTCGTAAGAGCCTTTGCCTTCTTAATAAGGTGGTACAGATTCTTAGGTATTTATGGTGCAAGTCCATGAGTGTTCACTACTTGCAAGACTTTATGGCCAATGGTGCTCTTTTCCTTATTAAATAAACATCTCCAACCCATTGAAGTCGAGGGCCCAAGTCAATTTGGTAGACTATTTGGTCGTTCCACGTAAACAAGCTCTTTAATGAAGGGAAAATTCTCCATAACCTTCACTTGCAAGGATTTTGGAACATGTGATGAAACTGACTTGGGTATGGAAACAACTGATTTGATCACTGCATCTAAAAATTTTAGAAGCAAATCCATATTCATGAACCACTCCAACCCATCTATCTCTTCTTTGATTGCTCCTTCTCTCTTTTGTAGACACCTCTAAAATCTACACCTAATTTGGTCTGCAACTCCATTTGGGCCAACTATCTCTATCATTGACGTCGAAGTTATAGTTTTAACAACACAAGAGTTAAGACAACCCATATGCAAATAATGGATCCCTTCTCGACTAACCCATTACTTTCCATGGACGGATTTATTATTTTCCACTGAGGAGCCATGGAGTAACAACTTATGACCGAACACAGTGCAGGTATAACTAGCTTGATGAAAAGATCATATCCTAGAATTTGAAAAAATAATTTTTGCTATCTTAACATGAACTATTTTAGAATCATGGGGATTTCACTCTATAGTACATGCATTCAATTCTATAACATTGAATTCAGACCACAAATCCTCATATTTAAAACATCAAAAGTACAAGAAATCAATGGATAGTACCAATAAGTCTACCTTCCAGTTTAATCACGTCCATCTGCACTTCCTAAGCTTAACCCGTCTATGCAACTCTGTTATTTCTACCTAAGCTTCATCTCCCTTGTTAATCTTCATCTTTCTTCTTTTATGCTCCCTCTTCAGATTCTTTCTTGATTCACACACTGTTGGATAGCCTTAAGCATCGGTTCAAATCCCCTTCTTTTTATTATATTATCATACCCTAAACCTTCATGCAAAAAGGCAAGTGTTTAGAGCAATGTCGTGTTTGTTATACCTTGATAAATGAAACATAATATTCGTCGATTAACTTATAATATAGTATTTTTCTAAATGGTAAAACATTAGGGTGGACAGAATTTGGCTTATGGACACCACGTAGTTGTCTAAAATTTCATATCTACCAACACTTGCCAAACTGTTTGCCATAGTGTTGCACCTGATGCAACCCATTATGTATTAATAATATATTATACATATATATTATCTAGCTCATTTTTAACATCTTGAAAGAACTACGATAATGTTAAATTATATAACGAAGTTTCATCTCTTTGTCTTTCAGATGCAGTGTTATTCTAAACAACCAAACCATGTTCAACCTTTTTCGAGTTTTAGATAAAACTTTCTTCTTGTCCGTTCATCATTTTAATTTTCATTCTCCAATTAAGCAATAATTATTTGTGTAAATATTTTCTTTCAATTTATTTTGGCTTCTAGTATTTTGTAACAAAGTGGGAGGGAATGTTTAAACCAACCCTTTTAATGCACTTGTAATTTGTTTCCCTCTAATATGAATTTTAAGGGATATTTTTAACCATTAAAATTGTATGTGAAGTTTGAGTGCTTAACCTCATAAAAAGACTTTAAAAAGACAAATTTTAAATGCTTGAATGAAAACATATAAACACATAAACAAGTATGCAAACCGTAAAATTGCAGACAACAGATGATAACAGAGTTTACCCCTCTTGGGATACGTCTGCGGGTCTCTTCCAATGAGAAGGCCGATCTTTTAAGTCTTCAAAAAACTTACATACATGAGTTCTAGAAAAACTTCTAAGTTCTGCCAGTCAAACGCAGAAATAGACTGCACCATTGTGTTCCTCTCGAAATTATGAGAAAAATGAATATAAACTTGACCCCCTTTGCCTATGACCTCCTCTAGCTCACACTTCGAGAAAACTACCTACTGTGCCTATACATATCGTATGATTATGTACTTACTATACCTAATCTTCCATCTCAGGATCTATGCATAAATAGGTTGCTCTCCATTCCTTTTTGTGGCTTTGAAATGGTTGTTTTATAATTGTTTTTGAACCCGAAACAATGGGCGACACGCCTCTTTTTGGCTTCCAATACCCAAACATTTTTAAAAAAATATTGCACTGATCCTTAACAAAGGACTGGGCGGTGGCCTAATGGTACAACATTGCAGCTATGGGGTGGAAGTCCTGGGGTCAAACCCGTGGGCCTCACTGCCCTCTATAAATATGTAACAACAATATAATATAGAATATATGGTATAACATATGTTTGTTGCCTCCCATTGTTAGGAGGCCTGAATTACCAATTCTATGTGATGGTACCCATTTATATATTGAATATGGTTCATAAATTACATATGGGGTTGAGGGATTAGCCCTTGGTCTGCTCCTTTTTAAAAATATAACATAATTCAACTTTAAATAGAAGTGGCAACCATTACGGTTAAGAACCAACTATGAGAACGGTGTCTATGTAGATGGTGTGGAGGCTTTGGCAGAGGTAGAGGTCACGGGTTTGATCCCTTTGGTTGTCACATATTTTTTATAGTGTGACAACATAATTCCAACCAGGCTACCACGTGGTAAGCCTTGGTTGGTCCACATGGATGTCGAACCTACCACTTGTTAATGACTTGTTGATCCACTTCATCTTCCAATTCATCTTCTCATCTATGTGGCACCCTATGGTGCTGCTACATGACACCTGCATGCCACGTGGTACCCTATGGGTGTACCATGTGGCCCCTTTTTTGACACTTTTACCTATTTTGTCGAAAGTTCAGAACTCAATAACGTTCTTAACAATAGATCGTTTTGCTCAAAATGACCATCACTGGAAAGATCTCATTGAGCTCTACACCGTTGTAAGCTTCTGTTTTCATTTTGATCAATCTTATAGATCTTCTTAGATCAAACCTTCCCACTAGGAATATTTTGGGCCACCAAAAGCATGGAATCATTCAGGAAAATAGGTGAGGATATCGTTCCCTCACTCTTTCGTTCTCTAGCCATCGTGCCTTGTTTGGATGCATTCGTTTAAGTCCTACATGGAGATATTCCACATCATCTCTTCTTGAAGATCTAACCTTCTTATCAAGTATAATATCTTCCTGAAGTTCATTGAGGTATTCAGGAGAAAACTCATTGACATAAGGTACTTGAACATGTACATCTTGGTCTATAATCATAGGAGGCTCATACAATTTTAAGTTTTCCACATTAACAATGGAATACATCTGCATATAAGGAGGAAAATCTAACCATAAAGCATTGTTACCAACTTGATCCAAAATTGTGAAAGGGCCATACCTGATTGGTTTTAACTTTCTACCTTCACCTTGGAGTCAGTCCTTGCAAATATGAAGCCAAGCTAGATCACAAACTTGAAAGCGATAATCCACCCGATGCTTATCATGTATTTATTTGTACTTGTCTTGACTTGATTCCAATTGTTCTTGCACTGTTTGATGAATCAACTAGATCTGCTGAAAAAATTTCAAAGCTTTATCCACATCAACTTAGCCATATCCCATTAAATCTTTCCCATATACAAAGTCTAAGGGAGACTTCGGAAAACATCCAAAACATGTATCAAACTTGAGACCTTTGTGTTGAAACGTGTATGGCTTTATTGTAGTCATGTTGAGCATAATGCAACTTCTCATCCCAAAGCTTAGGATGCTTAGCACAATATACTCGGAGAAGATGTACCACGGTCTAGTTGACCACTTCAGTTTGTCCATCGTTTTATGGATGGAATGTTGTGCTCTTCATTAGCATTGTGTCCATAATTTCCCATAGAGAGGACCAAGCGGGAATCTCGATCACATACAACAGAAGTAGGTAACCCAAAATGAACCCATACATGTTGGAAGAACAAATGAGAAGTTAATTCAGCTATGACCTTCGTTTTACAAGGCATTAGAATGCACTTTTACCGAACCTATATACAACAACATATAACTAATAATGTCCCTTTCTAAACATTGGTAACCCTTCTACAAAGTCCATCGACAGACTTTCCCATGTACATGAAGGAACATGAAGTGGAGTGTACAAGCCTAACTTTTTATTACTTGGCTTACTTGTTGTACACAAACACATCCTTTTACATACCTAGATAGAGGATCATTCATCTGAGGCAAATAACAAAATTTTTACAATTGTGCTACAATTTCCCCTTCACCAAAGTGCTCTGAAATGAGAGAAGTGTGAGCTATGTACTCTTTCACTTTGTGGAATACAATTTTTTCTAAGATGATACAACAACTTATCATGAACATGATAATCCAACTATTCATTTTGAGACGCATGCATTAGTGATTCATATACTTCTTTAAAGTATTCATCCTTAATATATTGTTCAACATAGCTTGAATGACTCAAAGGACCTTGTTGAATGACAAAAGAAGCATTTGTTGGAGGTCTGGATAGCATATATGTAAATTTATTTTGAATCCATTTCTTCTATTTAATGACCAAATGAAATTGTTGTATAAAACCTATCCACCTGAAATGCCTTGATTGTTGTAGCTTAGTTTGTGATTGAAGATATTGTAGTGGTTGATGATCAACATGCATAATTGTTTCCTTACCAATTAGGTAATGTTTCAACTTCGTCACACTTTATACTAATGAATACAATTCTTTATCATAGGTAGGATAATTAATTATTGCTTTAGAGAAGGTTTCAAAGTGATAGCATATTGGTTTTTTATGTTGCATTAAGACTTCCCCCATGGCATAACCACTAGCATTAGTCTCGGTCTCAAATGGTTGTTGTAGATCCGATAGTACAAGTATTGGAGTTGTGCTGATCTTTTCTTTAAGTGTGTTGAAGGCTTTTTGTTCTTTGACTTCCTACTGAAAGAATTTGTTCACACTTGTCAAAGCATGTAATGGAGAAGTTATGAAGGAGAAGCTCGCAATGAACTTTTCCAGTATTGGGTTGCTCCCAAGAAGCTCCTTACATTAGTTACATTATTTGGCTTTGGTCAATTCACAATGAATTCTAATTTAGAGGGATCAATTCTAAGCTCACCACCCCCTACAATGTAACCCAAATACACTAAAGATGTCTTTCCAAACTCACATTTGGACATCTTTAATTACAATTACATATAAAGCTTGTGTTACATGCTTAACATGTTTTTCCCAAGTGCGGCTAAAGATCAAAATTTCATCTAAGTAGACTATGACAAAATCATCAATAAGGGGCCTAAGAACATCATTCATCACCCTCATAAATGTTGCAGGTGCATTACAAAGCCCAAAGGGAATTACCATCCATTCATATAGTCCCTGCTTAGTTTTGAAAGCAATCTTCCATATATCATTGTTGTGGATTCGAATTTGACGATAGTCGCTTCGCAAGTACAACTTAGTGAAGAAAGTTGCATTCTTTAGCTAATCCAAAAGGTCATCAAATCAAGGAAGAGGATATTTGTTCTTTGTTGTGATTATGTGCAGTGCCTGGTAACCCATCACATATGCCATGTGCCATCATTATTTGGAACCAAAACAATCGATGAACCACATGGAGAAGAACTTGGACGAATGCCCCTTCTTTCAAGCAATTCTTGAACCTACTTCTTTATCTCTACATTTTCAATTATTGAAGACCTATACATGCCAATATTAGGAAGATGTGCATCTTGTTGTAAGTGAATCTCATGTTGGAGTTCTCTTTTAGAAGGTAGTGCTTTAGGTTCTTGAAATAAAATATCATAATCATATACAACTTTAGCCAAAACATTTTTAAGTTTTGGATCACATTCTTTAAAAAATTCATTTTGATCCACATCCTTTACTTTAACTATCATGAGAACAATTTTTTTACTAACATTCACTAGCCTCTTCATTTGACTTGTAGAAACCAAAAAAATATTAATTTTCATACCGTATACATAAACAATGTCTTCAACACCATATTTAGTGGGTTAATACTTATTATCTTCCCTATAAAAAACAACCTTCTAATTATAAAGATAAAGACTACCCAACACAATACCACAAACAGTACATTCCATTGTAATAAACTCTACAACAAAAAAGTAGTGCCTATCATTGTGGAAAGCTAATCAAAATTTTGATGATTAATTTAAAATTGAGAAAAAACTTTTAAAACATTATTCAACTTGTAGAAAGTTCGAATCATCGTAATAATATAAAGTAAATTTAGCAAAATACCAAATTTATGTACAACAACCTTTTGTTTGTAAAGCAAAGACCTCATTAATTTGACTAAATTTAGTGAGAGGATGATTTAAACATGAAAAAACATTTTGTTATCATTATTTAACCAATCAAATAATAATAATAAAACTTTACTCATCCGTCATATTCCTATGAATTTTCTTCCAGGGGAAAATATTTGATCTTTGCTATTTCATTGAAATCAAAGGTAACAATGGTTACAACTTCAGCCGTAGCTGATCAAAGAGACAAAGACTCAGCACATCAGATATAATGAGGGACAACATTATCCGTAGTGTCAGTAAGAGCTATAAATTCAACCAACAATACAATAGACAGTGGGTACCTAATAATTCATGGTGCCATTAAGTCAAGTAAACATGGTGCATCCAGTCCCAACACTTCATCCAATCCCTGCTACTGCCTATACCAAGAGAGTTCATACAAAGTACTGAACAATTTATCCAAAGAAGCAAAGAACCAAACAAAGCTTAAACATAAAATAGCTCATCCACAATACATCCAAAGGATGCCATATATAAACAACACAAAGCTCATCCACAATACATCCAAAGGATGTCATATATAAACAACACAAAAAGTACTAGTGCTGAGGGCTAGAAAATAAGATGTGAGCCCTGATGAATACACATACCATTGAAAAATTCCAAGAAATGTAGTTGACCCGAGGCCAGAGTCAAGGCTTCTTTGGATAAACTGCCTGCATGTGTATTATGCTCTCTATAGATATGAGTAGCCTTAAGACGGATGAAATGGGACTCGAACTCTCTGATGTGTAGGCACCAACCATCAAGAGTGAGAAGAGAGAGTGCTGAGCGGTGATTAAACCAATTAATAATGACAGCAGAATCACCAAAGATGTGAAGATGTGGAAGGCCCATGCTTTTTGCACAGCTAAGAAGAGTCCATAAGGCCAGCAATTCAGCTCTAGTGTTGGTGCTGATGCCTAATCCCATTTTGAAATGAAAATGGTGCTCAAGACTGAGCAAGGGCATGATACCAACACCACCCATGTTCCTAGTTGAGGCACCATCAAAGAAGCCAACATGATAATTCAATGTAGGAGCAGGCCCTATGTTTCTCCTGGAGATATTATGCTGAAATTTGATAGGATAGTGTAAGAGTTGATTTTTGATAGTGAAAGAAATAGAAGTAATATCAGGCTTTTTATCCTCAAAGATACATTGGTTCCTAGCCAGCCAGATGTGCCAGATAAGGAAAAAGGGAAGATGCATCAGTAAACATCTTCTGCTGCTCCAATCTAAGATATTGTGAGCAGATGATATTCCTATGAATTTATATATATATTAAAATTGTGGGGAAAATCCATTTCCATTTGCTCTGCCCGTTGTAATCAACATAGATATTAAATTATAATAACTTCTGTGAAAAAGGCGAGTGGTTGGATAAGGAAAAGGACATTGAGTCTAGTAAACTAGAAACATATTCTATTGTAACATAGAATGTCACGTGTCATCCATCGATACTAAAAGTGATGCCCATCAAATCAGATTCACACACAACAAAATCTATTCGCATCAGATTCAATAAATTTTTTGAGAAATTTTTTTCAATGTTACTTCATTTTTTTTTCAATGTTACTTCATTAAAAATTTTCTTCAAATTTTTTTCAATGTTACTTCATTAAAACTATAAGTTTTTTTGGTACATTTTTGTTTGAATATTTTTATGTTAGATTAATGTTACGGTTGGCATTAGTTTTTTTTGGATAATGCATATTCATCATAGCTATGACCAGATATAGCGACATAGGATTGCATTTAACTTGCATTTAATTTTCACTGGCACTATTACCATCACCACCTCTTCGTCTTCGCTTCACTGCCAATACTTGTTCATGCAAACCAATGTTTAAACCAATATTCTAACTTTACACTGCTCCAACACCTAATTATGCATACCTAACATTTCACAGCCTGTTCATGCAAACTAATATTTAAGCCAGTATTCTAATTTTACACTACTCCAATACCTAATTATATATACCTAACATTTCACAACATGTTCATGCAAACTAATTATGCATATTGAAGATTATATAAACTAATAAACATTGTAACTAATGAAATATAGTGTTGTTCTGATTAATAAAACGAAGCATCTTTCTGACATGTATGATGCTTTGCACCGCATTGTCCTTGAAACTATTTGTCACCCTGTAAACCTATAACTAATAAAACCAAGCATTTTTCTAACATACATTATGCTTTTCACTGTACCACCCTGGAAACTATTCATGGTGCCAGAAACCCATCAGATTAGGAATATATACATGTCCATTTCATAGTTTATGTTGGAGACCTCTACAAATTTCATGGTTTATGTTGGAGACCTTTCGAGCAACATGGCGGCTTCTTGAGCAACTTCTATTGTAATTCTTATGGAGCAAGTCTTTCTTATGGAGTACGGTTGTAGTAATTAGGGGAACCTCGTCCACTCTTATTATACGGGTAAGCAAGGGTGACTTGAACTCATAACCTCTATTTATGACATGTCTTTCATATCAAGCGAATCATCAATTAAACTACACTTCTATAAGCAAAATTTTTTGAAAAACAATTTAATTTCTATTTTGAAGAAATTAATTTTAGAGTAATAATAACATGATTGTAAAAATAAATAAAAATATATAAGTTCCTTGAAATCTCATCACCAAATGTCAACTTATTTGCAAATGTCCAAAACTTCTCGCTAAGGAAAACAATCTTATAAGAAAAAATCGTGATATTTAAAAAACAATTTTGAAAAACAAAACTAAAGTGGATCTTTTCCATTGTATCAAATTACTTAGCTTTGGTACCACTATTGGTCACCTAGCTTAGGTGACTAAAACTCCTTGCATTTATAAAACAATTTTAAGAGACAAAACTCTCACATTTAAAAAAAATAATCTTAAAAAAAACAAAACATTTCACTACTCTAATACGAATATGTGAAAAAAGCCATGCCTAAGAAACTATAAATCTTTATGAGAGTTGTTGGGCTACGAATATGTGAAAAACGGCCATGCCCAAGAAACTATAAATATTTATGAGAGTTGTTGGGATAGTTAATCATGAATGACTTGGAGAGTGGTTGGGCTAATTAATTATAAATGACTTGGATCTTCATTAGATTTTTTTCAGACGAAAAAAGACATTCCTTGCTATTCAATTGAATCAAAGGAACTGGGTACATCAGCAGGTTACAATAGTCCAAAGACTAAGGATCCCATATCAACCAACAATACAACAAGGGGGATCACTTCCACAGAGCTTAGCAACCAGAGAATGGGCATCAAGTACAAAAAAGACCTCTCGTAAATGATAAGTCGACACTCAATCATATGTCCTTACAGAAAATAATAAGAACCCATACACAATATCCATGTGAGGGCTTATAACAATCAAAAGCCAGAGACAATACAAATCAGCTTAACCATTAAACTTTCACAAATCAAGAGTCAAGATACATTAGTCTAAGAACCAGAGTAGTGCTCTTCAAAATAGCTAGAGTGAAACCTCCCCAAAAACTTCATCCTCACATGTTTTAGTGAGGGAAAGATGGTCGGAAGCCATACTAAGCCCTTCCTTGGATAGTGTGTCGACCCTCTGATTGTGTTCCCTAAAGACATGACTGAAATCCACAAAGGTAAACCAAGATATGAGTTGCTTGATGTTTATGCACCAGGCCTCTAAGTTCACCATGGAGAGTATGGATTCATTCCTTTCCCAGTTTATAATCACTCAAGAATCACCAAAGATATGTAGGTATGGCAACCCAATATCTTTGGCCATGTATAATGATTCCCATAGTGCCAAAAGCTCTGCTCTAGTGTTAGTGCTACGCCCGTAGCCTAATTTGATAGAGAGAGAGTGCTGCTCATTTAACCAAATACAGACACCTGCACCCCCAAGTGAATCTGCTGCAGCGCCATTAAAAAAAAAAAAGGAAATTTTTTTGGTGGGGGGTCACCAATGAGCCTGATCTTGTTTCTGTTTACTTGAGGCACCTGATGAGAAGAAAAATAAGTCAATATCCCATGACAAATTCTGGGAATAGAGGGTTCCTTATCATAAAAAATGGATTTGTTCCTGCATTTCCAGATATTCCAAATAAAAAAGAAAGGCAGATATAAGAACTTTCCACCCATTAAGACCCAGGTGGAAAGATTTGTAGAAAGAGATGAGGAAGACCACTAAAAATGAATACCAAACGAAATCCCCAAGCCATGAATGACCTCCTTCACGAAAGGGCATCCAACAAAGATGTGTTCAACTGATTCCTCTTCCAAATTACAGAGACAACATCTATTGGGTCCAACCCAACCCCGCTTTTGCAAGTTATCCCAAGTATTAATTTTGTTGTTAACATCCATCCAAATGAAACGTTTCAGTTTCTGCGAGATGTTGAAACCCCAAATCTTTGGGAGAAGATCATCACTTATTGGATGCATATGCTCAGACATGATCAGCTCATAGGATTTTTTTGCTGAGACCATTCCTAGCTTTTTATCAAACATCCGGAGCAAAGAGTCCTCGTGATTTCCCAATCTAATGCCACCATGTGAAAGGCCATTGACAAAAGAAGACCATTGATTGGCCCACACACCACCCAGGCAGAGATCAGTTGCCGAATACTAGTAATTTATCCCAATTGTAGGCCCCTCCAAATTTTGTGCCCGGGACAGACTAGTAATCTTATAATCAGACAAATAATCACGAAGGTCCTCTGGCAAGAAGAAAGAAGAGCCCAAACGAGCAATTGAATCAATACCGAGGTGAATATTTAAGCCATTACCCACCTTCCAGCCAAGCTGGCCAGTGATCCACGATAAAATTCTTATAAAACCATTCTAGAAGTAAAAGAAGTACCATTGATAAAGAATTTTCGGGCTCTGATCCAATCCAACAAAGGAATATTTTTAATGTACTTAAATTTAATGATCAGGTTCCAAATACCATTCCTATTAAGAAGCAGCCATAAATTCTTCAGATGAAGTGAGATCCCAAACCATTCCAAGTTCTTGATATCCCATCCCCCACATTCGATAGGGACAGATATCGCATCCCAGCAAGCAAGATGGTGTTTCTGATGACCCTCAATGTTCCCCATAAAAAAGAAGAGATAACTTGTCTCAGCTAATTCATAATAGATTTTGGGCATCTAGCCAGAGCAAACCAGTATGCAGCAAGTCCAGATAGGACTGAATTGATAAGTACAACTCTACCACCCAGAGATAGCAGCCTATGAGACCGTTTTTTAATCTTTTTTTTGAACCTTTCCACCATCCAATTCCAGTCTGAGGATCGATATCCCAAGGGTTTAAGGAAAAACCCCAAGTACTTAAACCCATTTTGTATGGGAGCCATTCTATAGGGAAGAAACTGAGCAATTTGGCACCGAGTACCAACATACACGTTCTGAAAAAGGAAGGAGGACTTTTCCAAGATGACAACCATACCAGTGGCAGAGTAAAACAGATCAAGTGCTTCTTTAAAAGCATTCCATTCATTAACAATAGCAATACCAAATAAAAGGACATCATCAACAAATAGCAAGTGAGTGAAAGCTATATCCTGAGAGAGCTGAAACCCTTTTATCCGTCCATTAAGCTGAGCATCCAGAATAATCCTGCTAAGGCTTTCAATCACTAGGATAAAAGTAGGGGAGGTAAGGGACAACCTTGCCGAATACCTCTTGAAGCATGAAAAAAATTAGAAGGTGTTCCATTGACTAGGACAATGAAGCAGGCATTTGATACACATCCCATAATACAGTTCAGACCTATCAGAGGCAGGCCAATCTGTAGGAGCAACAGTCTCAGAAAGGTCCATTTAACCCTATCAAAAGCCTTAACCAAGTCAAGTTTTAAGACCATCACATTAGAATTCTTAGAGTGCAGAATTTCCTAAGTAATGCCCACGTGTTTAGTAATCTGCCTATCCTTAAGAAACCCAAATTGTTGAGCAGATATAGTTCTGTTCAGTTAGGGTTTCAAACGAAGAGAAACAATCTTGGATATGACCTTGTACACAAGGTTACATAACGAGATAGGTCGAAAATAAGCAAAAGTAGTAGGCTTTTCGCATTTTTGGATCAGAGTCAAGAAGGTAGAATTTAGTGCACCGGGAACTTTTCCACCAAATCTAGCTTGTTCAACAGCCATGATAAGTTCCTCTCCAATGAGATCAAAAAAATCCAAGAAGAAATCAACTGGCCATCCATCTGGGCCCGGGCTTTTATCTTTCTTGAAACCCTTGAGAACAACTTCCACTTCATGAAGAGTTATAGGCTCAAGGAAACGGTCTTCATCTTCTTTTTTAGTCAAGTTGGGGAAAATCCTGATCACCTTCAGTTGATCCGATATATTTGAGGACCCATCATCCTGGAAGAGTTCAGTAAAATGCAATTTTCCCAGCTGTTTTAAAGGAGCATCCTCTGTCACCACATTCCCAAAACTATCATTCAGGGACCATATAACATTAGTATTCCTTCTAGCAGAAGAAAAGGAGTGAAAAAAATTTGTATTAGCATCCCCTTCATTTATCTAGAGCACTCTGCTCTTTAGTCTCAGCGAGGTAATTTCATGCGCCCAGTACTTACCTTTTCTCTCTTGGAGGGATTTAAGCCTTATAGAATTTTCAGCAGATAGAAGACCAGAGTCCATCTGTAAGATATCAACAATCTCATAATTTAAATCCAATATCAGTTGTTTCCTTTCACCTTTTTTCTTCCTTTCCTAACTTTTCACAGCACCCTTTAGTCTTCCTAGCTTAAGAGAGAATGAGTCCAAATGAGTAAGAGGACCCGAGGACAGAGGAGCCATCCAAGAGGAATTTACCAGAGAGGTGAAATCATCCTCCAAGATCTAGGCTCTATTAAATTTGAAAGGATAACATTGAGCAATGAGTCTCGAGCCCCATTCCAGGAAAATCAAATAATTATCAGAGACATCTTAAGGATAATCCCAAGATATATAGCGGCCCATATAGGGAAGGATATAGCTAGATAATAAAAAATGATCAAGTCTTTTTCTAATCCCAACATCCCCCTGCCTACCATTCCTCTAGGTAGGGCCAAGAGAGTTCAGTGAGAGATCAATGAGATGGTTATTGGCAATAATATGGGTGAAATAAGAGGCCAAAGGGTCAAACCTAGCAAGTGTACCCCAAACTTCAGAAGAAGAGATAGTAAAATTAAGGTCACCAACCAGAAGTAAATTAGGCAAAGACAACAACCCCCCAGCCTGAATGTTGTCCCAAAAAAGAGTTCATTGTGCATAATGCCCATAGCAGTTTGTAATGGTAAAGACTTTTGTAATCCCTCTATTGTTGTCCCTGAGCACAATACCAGCAATGGAAGAGAAATATTTACATTGAACTAGGCGTGGGTTCTAACCAGCAAGGAGACCACCAAAAATTCTTGTAGCATCCAAAGCACATAACTCCCAAACAAGTTTTAATTTTGAGAACAACAAGAGAGACTGAGAAAAGGAACACATAGTTTCTTGTAGTAGAGTCATATCTGGATTAAGATCAGAGAACAGAGAGCCAAAAGCTTTTTGTTTGGAAAGCCCCCCAAAACCCCGAATATTCTTGGACAGTAATTTCATGGGGAACCTTATCCTTTAGGTAAACTTGCTCTAAGAACCTATGAGTTGGATGATGAAATACGAGATTGTCTAGCAGCATTTTTTAGCCTAAGGGAAACTGGAGTATATATCCCTAGAGAGTCAGAGTCCATAGAGGAGGGCTTCTTAGCCTTTCGAATGGTCACATGTTTGTAGCAGATGGAGTCCATGGGAAGGGTAGAGGGAGAGATTGGTGACTTATCGGAGAAAATAGATAAGGAGTTTAAGAGAGAGGGATCCAGGAAAGCAGGCTCCTCTCTAGGGCTAGTGGGTAAGGTGTTCATAGGAGAACCAGAAGAGTCGGGAGAAGAAGTGGTAGGGTGGGCCGAGGGAGCACGGAGAGTAGGGTAATGTTCCAGGATAAAGGGGGGGGTCCTTCCTTAAGTTGGTCTGCAAAAGAAGAGGAGGGCTCCAGTACATATTGCTTCAGTGACACAGCAGCAGTCACAGGGAAGGATTATCGAGCACATACTTCAATGTGCTCAATATACATGAGATCACCCTTGGATAGTCCTTCATAGGGGGTAGGTGAGGAGGAAACATAATTTTCATCCATATATCTAGCTAAAGGTTCCAGGGGAGGGGTACAATCTTTAGGAGAGGGAGAGGTAGAGCCCAGCTCAGGACTAGGACAAGGCATAAAGCCTCTCTTTGCCGGATGAACTTTAAGGAGATGAGCACAAGAGTTGCATAGATGCCCAGCCTCATGGCATTAATTACATCTAAAGGGCATGTTCATGTAATCAAGCCTCTGAATAATAACATGATCCCCACATACAATCTCAATTTTGGGAAGTAACCCAGGGGAGATGTCGAGCTCAACTAGGACTTTTGCAGTCCTCTTGTCAAATAACAAGTGAAAGTATTTTTCCAGGGAGACAAAGCGCCCCATCAAGTTGGTAATTCCAGCAAGGATATCCTTGTTCCATAGAGGGAAGGGTAACACAGGAAAAAGAACCCACAAGTTCCTGATGGAGACTCGCTCTGTAAGCAAATCAAAGCCAGAGTGCCAGCGGTTCAAGACAAGGGAACCCCTCTAAATTGTCCACAACATTCCCAAAATATGGGTGGCATCAGACTCTTCTAAAAACACAAAAACCAACCAGTTATTTGCTAGAAGACTAACTGTGGGGACGTAGTGAATCACAGGTTTCCAATGAATGGTCCCCCTTTCAACCCATTCGTCCTTAGTCAAAGAGAAATATTCTTGTCTACCAATAAGGGCACGGTGATAGAGGGTATCAACCTTATCCAAATAAACATTATGACCAAAAAAAAATTGACGTTTTTTGTTTAAAGCCCTGAGAGAATTTTCCTTCCGACGAGCACGTCCAGGGTTAAGTGGATGGCTCCTAGTAGACCCCCCACCAGCTGACAGAGAAACAATAGGGTTACCCGAAGATGACATGAGTTCCAAGAGGATACAGCACATACATAAGACCCACGAGAAAGGTGAAAAAACCAATAGAAACGTGAAACCCACCCAGTTTACAATACAAAGCAAGCACGCACAGGAGAAAAACCACACTGCCACAAACCAAGGCCAAATACGCATCTCCAAGACAGAGAGCCCAGAACCAAGCCCACGTGCATACACCAAGGTAAGAAAATAGTGAAGACAGGGAAAGGGGACAAATCCCTCATGGCTTGCCAGTCCAACAGTGACCTAGGCTCAACAGAACAAACCCACAGACAAATGGAGAACCAAGACCCAACTGACCCAACTGATAGAAGCCCAGTAAACCTGTAGGTATTTCCCACTTTTTTTAAACATGGTTGGTACTAAACCTCAGAGTCAAGGGTGGAATCCATGTGGGGTGTCATATAAAAACCTAGAGAACCTTAGAAAATCAAAGAAAACCCAAGCCCTAGACCTAGAACAGATTAAAAAGCGAGGAAAAATGGAAAGTACCTGGGTTCGGGCACATAATTAGCATCTGTGCTTCTGACTTCACAAGTCAACCACGAAGACAGCACCCATCAAATCCAAAACCATGCAAAGTAAAGAACCCGTCCAAGTCGACGCAAACAGTTAGTAGAACTACACAAACCACTCGCCCAAGTGAGTGGACAGGCCTCACACAGATACCGGGTCGATACGCCAACAAAAGAGCATGCTGAAGGGAACCAAAAGGTGGTCGACGAACCCGGAGACCCATATTATCATCTCCAAAGTATTCTAGATATTGAATCGTATGCATGTCGAATGAGAATTTCTCCATCTGTGCATGGAATATAACTTGTATTGTCAAAAGATGTTTACGTTTATTGAGTGTGTTGCAAATGTTTTACTCAATTTTTAGTGAACATAAGGATATCATACAAATATATAACTACAAAAGAATTTGTTGATGGCTGCAAAATATTATCCGTCATCTTGATGAACATTGTTGGAGTGTTAGTTAAGGAAAAAGTATGAAAAATCACTCAAAAGACCATCTTTATACTTGAAGGTTGTCTTTCATACATTAGTTTTCTCAATGGTTACCTAATGGTAGCCTGATTGAAGATCAATTTTATTGAAAAAATTGGAATGCTTGAACTAATCAAAAAGATTGTTAATATAAGTGATTGGATATCAAGTTTTGACTATGATTTTGTTCAAAGCTCTATAATTAGTACATATTTTCATGTCCAATGCTTCTTCTGGACCAACACAGTTAGGCTCCCACAAGGTGAAGAGCTTGTTCAAGTGTGCCTTTTTTATTGAGCTCATGAATTTGACACCAAATTTCTTCAATCTCAAGTATAGAGTGTTGTATATGGGCCAATGGGAAGAGGATCTACAAGTATCAAATTAATTGAATGCTTAACCTAGCAATGTAGAGTCAGCTTTGTAGGCAAAGCAAAGATATATCTATGCATTCTTTGACTATCTTATCCATTGAATTCTATATTTGCAGAGGGACCCCATCCATAGGTTGTGGTGGTTGCAGTGATCTTCCTTTCACTTTCTGGCCGAATTGTGAAGAGTATAAATTTATCGCTTTGAGACATCACCTTCCTACATTGTTTTGTTGATATCAAAGAAATTGCGGTAGTTGAAACTACCTCTTGTATCTTGTAGAGATGAACTCCCAAAGTAACAATGATGTTATAGGGACCAGACTCACCAAAATAATGATGTTTTCGCATATAGTTCTATCTTTAACGAACATCACAAACTTCAAGTGGAAAAAATCACATAGTATCTCATATTTAAAGGGATTGATGTCATAGGGAAAGAGACATTCTTGGCTAACACGAATGTCTCGTCCCTGGCTCAACAAACCAATGATCAAGGAAAATTTTAGGGGCAAAATTTAACCCATGGGCTTCCATTTTTTTTCAAATTTTTTTTGCCAATTTGCATTTTTTGAAGCCCTATTTCTCCCAAACGTTTGATGGGGAAAACTTTTTCCACTCTAAAAATCGACAGATTATTATATAAACTATATAAAATCCTTAGAATTTGAAATACTTTTAGAAAAATATCACCAAATTCTTTATAGTTGACATTTTAAGAATTGGTAATATTCACCAATGTTCATACACTTTTAAACAAGTATGGATCCTTAAAAGTTTCCTTACCGATGGTGTACCTAGGGGTGCAACATTGTCGATAGTTGTAGTCTCTTGATGGCCTTTATTGAGCTTAGGTTACTCTAGCTGCCATTCTCAACAATGAAATGTAGTAGTGTCCCCTTTACCCACATCTATGAATGAAAGAGGATCTTGTCTTCCTTTAGCTCCTTTATCTCTTTTGGTTGGATCTTTACAATTGTGATGGTAGCACTAGGTTCTACGTTAACAATATACTTTCCCTTATCTGGTTTCGAGTAAGATTCCAATCCAATTTCCATATATGAGGCTTTCATCTTGGCCAACAATGACTACTTCGAGAAACATTCATCAATGTTATGTTAGGGGCTTTCATGGGAACCACCTTTTAGTGTCCTTCTTTGACTTCTCATTACCCTTATTTTCTTGTGGATTGGACTAATTGTCCTAATGTTGGATATCCTTTCTCTATCCTTTGTTCTATGAGTTAAGGATAATTTACTATGCTTTTGTTTCAACTGAATTATAGACACAAACTCCCATTTATTCTTCTGATTAAACTTTTACTTAAATTTAACATCATATTCATAAGTAGCTCCTAGTGAGGAGATGTCCAAGAAATGCATCTATGTTTGGATGTACCTATGTAGGATACAATGGTACTTGATAGGACCAATTGTCATTCAAAGTATTTGATACCCATATTTGAATATAAGGTATGGAAGATATTGGTGAACTATGACGCCATCTGGTCTCTCTCCCATTGCAAAGTTGTCCATCTCATGTAATAAATATCTTAGTTTTTGATAGGGTAGATTTTCTCCTTGATGGAAAAAAAAATCCACTCAAGTGGGTTTTTCCCTATATATTGTAGACTCATCTCTAATATGTCTCTCCTAGTTACCTTTCTATCGATATTTGACATGGGTGAGGGACTTAAGAAGTGCGAATATGATCTTTTTGCTATCAAACAAAATTGAAGAGATTAATATCCATATACTTATTTAACCATTTCTACAAAGCATATGCTTCTATTTAGCCTTCAAAAAATGAGTGTCAACGTTAAATTGTACCTTCAAGTGTGTTGCACCTCCAAAATGGCCATTGGTTGAAGGCATCTCCATCGTCGTTGGCAGTTGTCAAACGATAAATGTGAAATTATCCCTTATATCATTCCTTTGTGGCGCAAGGGATTCCTCTAGCAATAACTTAATAGGATCTCATGCTTTGACATCTATATTTTATTTAGCCATGTAAGGTTGCTTTGGTTGGTGAGAGTGGATTTTCCCAAGCTTAATTAGTTCGAGATCCAACTCTCAATATTCAAATCTCAACGAATATATCCACCGAGAAACAACAAATAGTATATTTCTTTGATACCACTAATCTGGATTATATAGAGAACAAAATGAAGATACAAATATAAAATAAAAGCACAGACACAAAGATATTGTAAAAAGCACAATATTACAACAAAATACAAATTCTATTAATCTTTCAGGTCTCAATTTTTCCAAGAACAAATATAAATGATAATAAATACCCAAATCTCTTTTACAACCAACACAATGTAACCTGAGAGCATGAATCGTTCTTTTCCAGGTTTCCCAATTTTTGGTAACATGTGAGAATCTCCAGTATTGAAATCATATGGGGTAGAAATGGCATTAAGACTTGAGAAACATCCCTCGACTCTAATATTGGCATGTCATGAGAAACTCTGAATCTAAGTAATGCTTTTCTTGGTTTCCACTCAATTAGACATCCTACTATCCATTTCACAACAAAATTGGCTCTCTTTTAGTGAGATGAGATTCCTTATTAATTTTTGGAATATATTGTACGAGAGTATGGAAACTAAATTGAAAATATCAATTACCTTCCATCCACAAACAATTTGAAAAATAAAGTCAGTAAATAAGGCACCGGTGAAACATTTCAAATCTTGTAATTAGAAGCAACAACTAACCTAGCATGAGAAAACTTGACCTACAATCAACATGGTTACAACCAACTTTTTGTACATTATATACAAAGAAATGTTCATTGAAACATCATGGTTCAATTGCTACTTTCTCCTTTAATATTACTTGTGGGCCACGTGAAGGGAAGGAGTATTCAATGTCAAGTGATGCTCAAGGGTGGGAAATTCATAGAAGAAATCAAGTAAACCCATTTGAAGGTATATGAGAGACTTAATTAGTCTTAATATATATATATATATATATATATATAAGCACGTGACAAAGGCAACATAAAGTACACAAAAAATTTCAAGTGGGAGATGAAGTTTGCTTGCACCTGACCAAAGAGAAGTTACATGGACCAAGGAAGAATATAAGTCCCTATCATATGGTCCTTTTCAAGCATTGTAACTTGTAGGGAATAATTATTTTAAGATGAAAATACCTGCTTAGTGCCTTACATGCACATGTATTTGATAGTTGAAGTGGATAACTTAAAACTATACGAGAAAGTTGTGCTCGATGAAAGAAAAAGGATAAGTCTTGCTTGTAATACAAGACTTGGTGCATGTTTGATCCAGATTTATGTGAGAAAAAAATGAAAGAACATATATAGAATCATAAACAAATAAATATTGCAATGAAAACAAAGATATAGTAAACATATATTCTATTAAAATGGTGTAAATAGAACAGATTGTAAACACAACAACTAGAATGGTGGTTGTTGTCTGTGAAAAGAGATGTGGCTGTTATGCTCATCCATTCCAAGCTGAATATAAAATGAGGCCAAAGGGGCCTATTTATAACAAGCATGAGGGTAAGAACCCTAAAGTTCCAAAACCTAACCCTATAAGATGAACCGTCATAAATTTTGCGGCCCCAAGGTGGTTAGTTGAACAGACAACTTCTTGGGGTCATAAATTTTGCATGCGATCTCTGATTTGGGCGCTCGATATCCCGTTGAAAAGGTTTATCCAAGATTTACATATTTCTCCCGTTGAAAAGGTCTATCCGAGATTTACATATTTCCACTAGAGTTAAATGATTTCCATTGAAAACCATCCCCCCCCCCCCCCCCCCCCCCCCCCCCCAAATTGCCAAAAAGCTTCATTTAGGGCCTCAAGATGGCCCCATAAGTTTGTAACCCAAAAAAACGTAGAAAAATAACTTGGAAACTGTCACAATGGAAAATTGTTCTGAGCCAGTGGAATAGGTGGGTGGCCACTGATCTCCATCTGTATCAATGTTGAACAAGTGGAATTGATAGAAGATGTAATCATGGTGAAGAGATCATGTGTACCAAAAGGGGCCATAAATAAAACTAGAAAATTTGGCTGAAAGGCCAACTTCCATAGAAAGCCAAAAGGTACTCCTAGGAGAAAATTTCCTCATCTCTTAAATCAATAAATTTTTAAGAACCAAAACCTTCCAAAATGGGGATGGCTATTCATTAATGGATCAAAGACCCAATGAAATCAAACAAATCTCTAATGGTTTAAGTTTAATGAACACCAAATTTTGTAAGAAGGTTTTTTTTGAAATAATTGGCCTTATTAAAGCGTAGTCGATGAACCTAGTCAAATAAAAACGGTTATTACACTTTAGTGAATGAATTTCCCTATCAATAAAGAAATGTTGGAAATTCCAATTGAAAAACATTAGGGAATAGGAAAAATTGGTTATCAAGAAGTAGGAATGAGAGAAAATTACATGTTAAATTTTATTAACCAAGGTTTTCATGCAGAGTACACATGTTGAAAACCCAGTTAGAAAATTTAGTTGCCAAATAAACTAGCTACTTTGCTTGATAGTTCATGCTTGGATCGAAAGGATGGATAGTACTTGCCATCATTGACGACACCCAACCCCTTTGATCATAGAGCAAAGGTGATGGTCTATCCACTAAACAAAGGAAGCTGGTAGGATTTTCTCGAAACCTGTGCTTGGGAAAGAAGGAGAACTCATGTTTGACAAAATTAATCTTCCCAAGCTTCCTAGCCACTAAGCAAGAAAATAACATAGTCACTAAATAAAAGGAAAAGTAGGAAACACCAATAGAAATTTCTACAGTTAGTCCACCCTTTCCACCAACAAAGGGAATGACTTAGGCAACCATATCAAGCAAGGAGTTGCATTGGCGATAGGTAGTTAAAACAGTGATTGAGTGGATTATTGGACAAGGAAATTCATATACTCCATGGGAGATAAGTACAAGGATAATAAATGGAGAAGGGGTTTGAATTCAAAAGAAATGCATGATTTCCAAACTCGAGCTAAGTGCACTAGAGGACATTGTTAAAAAGTATAGAATTAGTAGAAAGACTCGAATTAGCAATGAACATGAAAAAAATTATTGAAATATCCAATATGGAAATAGTGGCTTCTTGCTCCTCAAGGATCCTCTCTAAAATTTGTAAACAAAAATTAATAAAACAAGGTTCATACCTCACATTTTGCTATATTTTTCATCCAAACTAAGTTTTTCCAAGGTACAATGTGTGTATGCTTTGTGTGAGTAGAGTCTAATGTTTCTTTTTCCATAGTATTTCATATTACTATGAAAAAACATGGTGAGAACACAAAGAAACTATGTTATCATTGAACATTGGAATACATAATGAAGGTTACAAATCAATTTTATATGTTGGTGGAAGAGGGAGTCTTGGATTTATAATTCATTGCAATCATATGACGATGGTGCTTATAGTGGTTGATTTTGTGCATTCATGACCTTTGATTCAATTTAGTTGTGCATTTCTTTTCAGATATGATGGTTGTCGCTTTCCAAATCCTATGACTTAGCGTTTGATGACATAATTGAGATGACTAAGGTGATACAATAGGGGTTCTATGATAGTCACATGTATGGTGACTAGGAAATTATAATGCAACTACATATGCATTTTAACATCCATGGTTATGGAGGTTGTCATTAGAGATCAATTTGAAAGTGTGTGTGATGGGAGTAGTAGTTTGGAGAGGTTTCCATTATCTAATTGAGAAACATCGTTGGCATAGATAAAACAATGTATCTTAGTTATAAACTATGGTTTGGGTTCACGTTTGAATATTTTAAGTCCTCTTATGATTTTACTCAAGGGCGAGTTATAATGACACTAATATATTTGGCACATGATTTATTTTTAGGCATGGATTCAAGTTATAATGACACTAAATTAAAAAGTATTATATATGTTGTATTAGTTTAGAGGCTTAGGATGGCTTTATGAATGAGGTTTCTTGAAAAGGTTATGTGAACATACCCACTTAAATAATTAATGGTCATGTTGAGGCCTGGAAATTCGCAGGCGGCAACAGTAAGGGATTCTCCCCAATCAGCGTTCCCAACTAGCCCGTTGACTATTTGGTATAGGGAATCCGTCCGGTTTACGGTCCGGCTACCGTAGGTCAAAGTAACAACAAGGGTTTACCGGTTGCGGCCCGGTCCACCGGAATTTGTATTTTTGACTTAATGTATGCAATGCGTATGCCTATCTTAACAATGCAGGGTGATAAAGATGCAAGGAACTACACAATGTGATGCGCAGGTTCTTACCTCTTGTCTTATGTTCACAACATCTAAACCACATATGCAACTAAGAAGTAAGACAAGTAATTATTTAAACACCTAACTATCTATCCCCGGGGAGCCATAAAATGATTATTAATGAGTAATGCATTATCTCCATGTATAATAAACCAAATGACAGATAGCTGATATTTACGTTTACAACACATGAACAAGAAAATATTCTAACAATCAGATAGCTAACTGTTATATGAAACACATGCATTACTCTGAGTGAATTTTCCACAAAATAAATCAGAAACCATTCAACAAGACATAGGTCACAAAGTTAGAACGATCTCACGATTTATGGACATAAGCTGAAAAATAAAGTAGTTCATCTTTCTGCCATCCATCGCATAACATTTGGAAACTTCACAGCTCTTTCTCCAATAGGAAAACTAAAATCTTTATTGCAAAAGGAAGTAGTTCTTCTTACAATATGTCCTCCAGTATTACTGGGAAAAAGCCCTTTCCTTGTCTATCTTCCCTAGTTTTATACAAACAACAAAATTGGTTGGGTTGCCCAAAGTGACCTTTGGGCTCCCCAATGTCTCAATTTCCTACAACCTTTTACAAATTATTAAATTACAATAAAGCTGATCGGTCCCCTCATGTGGAGGGTCCCGCCTGACTCTCCAAGTATTTCTTCCACGCTGTAGCTTCACTATCGAGCTCTTCAAACGAGGTGGGCTCCAAGAATTGGATATTAATCTCCAACTTTTCCGCCTTTTTCTTGATGGCCTCGACCCTGGTTGCGTTTAGTCTCACCTGTTCTTCTAGGAGCTGCACACAAACGGTTGTATGGCCTATTTCAGTCTTCAGGGTTTGTTCATCAATGGAACTGATGCCTTGTACTTTGGCTTCTTCCTCCTGTTGCCTCTTCTGCAAAATTTCTATGAATGAGTCATGATCTGGGAACTCGTGTAGCCTTTTCTCAGCTTCTACTTGACACCGATTGTAAATAACTAAGGCTCTCCTGAAAAATTCGGTGCAAAGTCCCTTTGTTTTCTGGACGGTTTTCTTGAAGTCCTCTGTAGTAGTGATAGCGAACTCCATTAAATCATAATCTCGCTGAAGGGTTTGTCTATCCTTGTCTGATAGTCCTGCTGGGACTTCCTCACCTTTCTCAACCCTTGCCATCCTGGTGGTCAATACTTCAAGAATGTCTTGTGACCTATCAACAAAGTAAGAAGCAATCTCCAAGATTTCTTCTAATCGGCTATCAACCTGAAGAATTTGGCATCTTTCTTCTTCTAGAACAGTTTACAGGAGCAGCATTTTAGCTTTCTGGGCCCGGATGTGTTCTTTGATCGGCTACAAATCAACCTGCTGTTGTTTGGATGCTTCTAGTTTCTCTTTTAGTTGTTTAACACATGCATTGTTGGACTTGTATATAATATTCTGTTGCTCTTCTAGGTCTTCTATTCTCGCCCTCATCTGTTCTTTTTCATTCTTCAAGTCTATAATTTCTTGCTGTGCTTTTTCTAGTGCTTCTTGTGTTGTTTCCTGTGCATGTGCTGCTACCTGGATGGCGCAGATTTCTCTCTTTGTAGCCTCCATTTCTCTGAGCACATGATCATATTTCCTTTTCAGTTTATTGCCCTCCTCTCTTTCCTTTCTCAGGGTGTCCTTCAGCTGAGAAGAGGTCTTTTTGGAGGATTCGATCTCAATCATCATTCTATCTATATTATCCTCTGAAGCATGTATTGCTGCAGACCCGGCCCTTATAGTAAACCTGGGATCTACATCTGTCCCTACCATTACAGCTTTATCTGATATCATCTTGCTGGTCATCCCTTCTACCTCTATCTTTCTCTTAGTTCTCCTCATAATCCTTTTGGTAGCCCTGTCATAGTATATTGTGCTGAAATCAGGGACTTCTTCCCCCTTTTTCTGTGCGAAGGGTACTAATTGAAGCATGGGGGTTGTAGGAGTGATAGTAGTGGGCATTTGAAGAGTTTGCACCCCATGGATTCCCTCACCCTGCCTCTGCTCTGTCTGTGATTCAGGGACCTGTTGTTGTATCAAATCTGTCTTGTCAGCTTCCTGTTTTCGAAGCTCTTCGTCCATCTTTCTCTGAGCTTCCTCAGCTGCTTGCTTAGCAGCTTCCTCTGCTTCTCTGGCTATTTCCTTTACTCGTTCAGCTGCATCCTGGGCAGCTTTCCTCTTTTCTTCTTCTCCTTTCCAGAGCCATTCTGCAGCCTCCTCTTCTAGCCTTTGGGCCTCTTCTCCTATCCTTTGGGCTGCTTCTTTAGCCTTAGCCTGCTCAGCCTTCTCTTGTTCAGATCCTTTTCCACCCTTGGTGGAGTGCTTTGGTTTGAACCTCTTACTGAGTGCTGTCATGTTCGGGGCTCTTCTGAAAACGGATTCATCATTGTCGAAATGATGGGTGTACTCATAAAACACCTTGTGCTTCTTGCAATGCTCATCCATTCTTTCATGAGTGTCATTTCGTCTGAAATTCATCTCCCCAAAATGGAACTTCTCTAGTTCCTCTATAAATTCTGGAGCTTGTTTCACATTGGCGAAGCTGCAACTGCCTAACTTAAATGGTAAGGGTGGATAGACAGCCTTCTTTTTCTGGAATAAGAAATGACCAACTCCGTCAATAAACACCTGTCTAACAGCTTCCATATGGATTATATAATCGGTTGCATACTTGGGCAGCAGATAACGTGTCATTGACCCACCAAACATTCTAAGATACATCCCGTTCTCTGTCAAGAAATAATCACCATACTCCTCTATTACCTGCATAGCTTCTTCAGACATGCAGTCACATTCCTTTCGGAAGATAAGAGTGTGCAGAGGCATGATAAAATGTTCACATATTTCTCGATAATAATTATGGTATTGATGAGCCCCCAGTAGCTTGTAGGCTGCATATATGGGCATTCTGTCCCTGTCCCAAACACATTTGAGCCCGGGGAAG
>LPNX010146612.1:98176-121498 GCA_001517045.1 Pseudotsuga menziesii
GCCATGGTTTTTGTGTGGCAGGATCCACCTCATCATCTCAGAACATGGAAACATCTTTGGCCTGGTGGCAACCTTCATAATTGCATATCTTTCTATATTTGCGTAAATGGGTTCTTCCTCCAGGCCCATATCTGGGACTTCCCTACGGGAAATCAGCATGTATATGTCTCCCCACTTATACTCAGGGTCCACCCCCGTGTCACACTGGGTATCCTCATATATATACTCAGTTGGTAGGACGGCCTCTATTGCTGTTTGTTCTTCTACCACAGGGGCCTTCTTTTTCTGTTTTCTGGACATTTTAAAATCCTCCTGCAATGTAAAACATCATGATATTGAGCAATTCAAATTTGTGAATATTATGAAGCAGTTTATTCTTTCTCCATTGTCTATATGACTATAATGATATCAGATATAGGCTCTTCAAGTTGAAGGATTTGAACTAGCCATGCAATCTTTTGAGCTGTGCTATTATCTTATATCAATGTGTAAGTAAGAAAGCAACCCTCACATGTATGCACAACCAATCTATACACTAACTATCTGAAACTATCAGCACAAAAACTCAGACTATTTCTGCAATATAACGAGCAAGGTCCTAATGCTGCAGAATTAAAATTAGAATTATTCATCCCATGGCCTATTATCAAAATTACATGATTTCACAGGATGCCATTTTAAATAAATGATATGCAGTGCAAATGCGTAACTCTGAAATGCAGGGCACATGACTGCAAAAATCTGAATTCAAACATGGCTCTACGGTAAACGCTTATGTTATTCGCGGGTATGGATTTACATAGTTGCGACTATCAACCGTGGGAAACCAAAACAAATCCTCGCCCAGGGGAACCCCACCAGCGCCATTACTCATGCTTTCCCCAGAACCTTGAATAATAACCGCGGCACGGACCTAGGGTTTCACGGTGGCCGACAATGGCGAACTGCGCGGCGCGGAGGCTAAGGTTCAAAAAGAATGGACAAACCCACTAGGACAAATGACCAGCTAAGCCTTCACTATCAAATCTCCAGAAAAACCCCATCGAAATCGATGGATCTCATCTCACACGGAGCGAACCAAGTGCAGGCGGCATGACGGCCGCCTGCACCTCGCCTTTCTTCACTGTGCTCAGGTCTAGACTGAAACGGCCGAGGCAAAATAAGTGCAGGCTCTAAAAGCAAAGGCACCCTCCTACTAACTGCAAAGGGCTATCTAACCGGAAACCCTAAAAGAAGAAAAACAGGCGTAAACCACAAGGGAGACGGCTATGACAAACTCAGCCGCGGGTGAAAACTCGTCGTGCCAGCACAACGGGCCTACGGGGACCTAAACATAGTCACCCCCACCAAAGCCAACACTATCTAGCTCAAAACCTGAAAAACACTAGGCAAGGCGGTTACGATCCTACCTGGCAGGGGTTCGAAGCTGCTGTGGCAACAATGACGGAGTTTCCAATCGACAGCTGGCGGCAGGTACAGGCACGATGCTCCACCAGACTCGCAAGTTCGACAGCGTTGACAGCTTGGGTGCAACAAAACAACAATAAAAAACTGAAAACACGCCCCCCGTATA
This sequence comes from Pseudotsuga menziesii, assembly GCA_001517045.1. Lineage (NCBI taxonomy): Eukaryota > Viridiplantae > Streptophyta > Pinopsida > Pinales > Pinaceae > Pseudotsuga > Pseudotsuga menziesii. The sequence goes on from LPNX010146612.1 coordinate 99,750, forward strand.
TATAAAACTCCGCACGTGTGACGGGTCAACTCAATCGGAGCGAACATGAAAGTTATGTCGGGCGATTGAAGCTCAGCCCTCTCCGCAACGGCGGACCATCCTTACTACAAAGTCACCCGCAACGCAAAACATAGATCATGCGGTTGAGAACCATGGTCGGGCGGCGGCAGACACATTGGTCGGATGACCAAGAGTTCGGCCAACCCCGCAACAGCGGACGCAACGGGGAAGTAAAAACTCTACAGGGCTCCGATACACACGGGTCGGCAGTATACGAAATCTTCGGAATTCTTACTGATCCGCAACGGTAGCGACAGCGGTGTTCATCCCTCTCCGACGTGGCATGAAAACAATGCCCGCAACTTACAGGAACAGTCCACCACCCGCAACGGCGGAACGAAATGACCAACCCCCGCAACAGATGGCGCAAAGAGACAATTGAGATCCGAAAAACACCGGCAACGACGGGGTGGAAAAAACAACCAAGTTCCGGAAGTCACCCGCAACGGCGGGGCGGAAAACAAAATTAAGAGCTGAAAAACAACCGCAACGGCGGGACAGTCAAAAGAAATACCTCCCGACACAAGAAAACTTTGAAAGATTTTGCAAAGCAAGAAAAAGGAGCTCAAGATGGGATTCCTTAGATCATTTAAATGAAGAGAAACCATGAGTGATATCAACCAAAACTTCTAGAAGACACTTCAAAATCCAAAGGCCAAAATCAAATAGGCTGAAAACAAGAGGAAATCTGACTAATTCAAAGTAAAGGAGGGTCCCAAAATTTTTAGAATTTTGGGAAAATGTTGTAGCTGCAACAATTGGCGACTACCTGGTGAACCCCAGATCTTTGGATTAACTTTCTTTCTAGGCTTGAAACTGCATGAATTAAAACTGAAATCTTCTAGCCATCTGCATTCCTAAACCAATCTGATTATGCATCAAATTCATTATAAGAAGCCTCTCTTTTCGGGAAGGGGTAACACCAGCAGTGTTTCAGGTCTGAGTAACTCTTTGGAGGCCAAAATAAATGGAGTTCATTTTACCTGCCCTTTGGGGTTTACAGCTTCGACACCACAGGATTTTGACAGAAAGTGAACAGTATTACCCTTTTTTTCCTCATTCCCATGCCACTTTGTACTTTCGTGCTTTCTGAACTTTAGTTCTTTGATATGAGTCCTCCTGCGGGCCTTTTCTTACTGAATTTTTTTTTTTTTTTTAAATTCAGGATCCTCTATCCCATAGTGTCTTGTTGTGTGAATGATATATTTTATATTTCAATTCACGGACGGAGAGGATCTTGTGGCCATTTGTTACTTTATGCTTTGAGATTTATGCTTTTTTTTGGAGCTTTGCTCTGATATGTTTTGTTTCTTTTGGAAGAAGTGACTCCTAAGAGATTTTATCCCTTTTCTTAATTCATGGCATGGGATCATTTATATATGATAGACTGCCTCACTCTGCTTCCTCCTAGTGGGTCTAGTGCTGTCACCCCCTTGGGTGTTTAAGATGTGAGATGGATGGATCCTCTAAATAGTACTTCAGACCCTTTTTACTTCTGAGTTATTTACAGGGATTAAGTAAGACTTCAAATGAATGCACTGCCTGTTAGGAATACAACTGCTAGAAGACAATTTGCACTTTAAAACACAGTCCTCTTGCTCAGGATTTTAGTTAATACAGAACCCTGACGTTTCCATTGCATCCAAAAGTTTGCCTCTTATTCAAAAACAAAAGAAAACTAGCAAAACCGTAAGAAAATGGCAGCATAACAAGCAATTAAAGAAAGAAAACATTAAAGCATTGGAATCAGACAATAGTATTAGCAACAAACAATTTATTTATGTACAAAGGAAAACAATCAAAACAAAATTCGCCCATCCCAAAAATTTTCAAATTTAAAGAACTAGGAATGAGCTGGATTTCAGACCTGAATTGTCTAACCATGGTCCAGCTGTGCAGTTATTGAGATGGAACCCATATCTAAAATTCTGCAATCATTTCTTTCAGCCTAAGGGAGTTGAAGGAGCTCAGGCTGAATGTCCTTCCTAAGACTGGCCCTTTTTGAGAAGTGGTGTTCTAGCTTAAGCTCAGTAAGATAGTTTCCCAAAACAGAGTCAGCAGATTCGTTTCCTTCCCCTAACTCGATGACATTGTTTTTCATAAAAGGCTCTCTTAGAATCTTAATCAAGTTTGGGCTGCCCTTCTTGGGTAACCACAGGTGAGACCAATTTGAAGCAAAATACCCATTAAGCCTTGATGTCCAGTCTCGGTTTAGAATCATCCCATAACCATCAGGAATGTCTGCTACTATGATGTCAATGTAATGGCATATCCTTTTATTTGCAGACAGCTGAATCATCACGTTCTCCATCTCTCCTACTACCTTGACACTAGTTTTGTCTAGTTGTGTGACATCCCAAAGAGTAGGCTTTATCTGTCCATTGAGTTTTTTGCAAACTACCAGAGGCATAACATTCATGGACTATCCAGAATCTACCAAACAATTATGGACATTATGATTTAGAATTTCAAGAGTCACAAGGAAAGGTGGAATGCTAGTTTTCTTTGTCTTGATGAGCTCAATCTTTTCTTCTACAGGTTGGTTTGTGGTGGGCAACTCCTCTTTTAGCTTACCAGTTGTGCTTTCTTCATCATCTTCTACCAGTTTGGTAAGTTTAATGGGTGGCTCTGTTTCCTGTTTTCCCTGAATATCTTTAGGTGAGTCATCTTTAGCCCTCATATCAGCCTGCCCCTTTACTTTCTCTCGCAAATCTTGACCCTTTGACATTATTGCATTATTCTTAATGGCCATGTTTTCATCTTTTGTGGTTGTAAATGTATGCTAAGATTGGAGAGCATTTTCTTCAACGTTAAACAGTGAAACTCCATTCCATGAAAACATAGTATCTTCCTCTGTCTTTTCTATGGTCTGTTTCTCCTCTACCTCCCTGCTACCGTCTCTAGTCAACTCTGGGTCCAAAAACTTATTCATCACCCGTGTCATTGAATGTATCCATTGAGGACATTTCTTCTCAGAGTGGGGTAGTTGATGAAAGGTACAGAAATCATCCCCCCCTATTTCTGTTATGTTTATTGATGCCATGTTTGGTGGTGGGGTCTGCCATTGGTTGTTATCTTCCTTTTTTGGATAGCATGGCCTATTGGTTTTCTGAGTGTCCCTCTCCTTTTCCAGATCTTCAATTCGGTTGGACATTTTGTGAAGGATTTTCATCATCTTATGATAATCAGGTGGTTGATTTACTTTAGATTTGGAAAGTAATGAGATTCTTTTCACAGTGGTCTTTTCTTCAAGCAAGTCAGGATAATCCTCTATACTTTCACTTTCTGCGAGTCTACTCTTTCAGCCTCTTGATAGGTTTCTGCCAGCGTAGTCTTGACTTTCATTTTGGCAAACATGGCCAACTCAAGACCTAGGGCTGAGGTATAATACTCAATTAAAACTTTGTCTGAAGGTCTGTCCACAGCAGAAATTTTTTTTAAGTACAATGAAAATCTCTACGTGAAACTACGTACCTTTTCATTCTTTTCTTTTCTTAACAGACCAAGACCTTTCATTAACGATGCATGTGTCTTCTGAGTGGTATATTTACTCCTGAAACCCCTCTCAAAGGTATCCCAATTAGGAATAGAGTTTGCAGGTAGCCCAAAGTACCAGGAGGCTGCTGCTCCTTTCAGAGTATGAGGAAAAAGTCTGCACACTACATCTTCATGCTCTCCAGCCCTTAGCCCCTCTAACGCTAGGTAAAATCTTTGAAGGTGATCATCTACAGCAATGTTGTTCGCAGGGTCAAACTTAGGTAAAAGCTTGTCAAAGGATTGAGGCAAGTTGTGCAAAGGAGGATTCAAGTTTAGAGGTGACCTAGCTCTCCAAGCTGGCAAAGGGTTAGGTTGATTACCGGCCATGAGCACAGGCAAACAAGTAACACTAGGAAAATAGGGTTTCAAGGATAGAACTGGAAACTTCAAACTTCGAGTTAGACTGAAAACTTCAAGACATCTGCTAGTAGGATAGTCTTGGGAACACAAATTCCACGGCCAGCCTTTACTGGCGGCCCTCCTTCTAGCGCCAAAAAACTGTTGAGGCCTGGAAATTCGCAGGCGGCAACAGTAAGGGATTCTCCCCAATCAACGTTCCCAACTATCCCGTTGGCTGTTTGGTATAGGGAATCCGTCCGGTTTACGGTCCGGCTACCGTAGGTCAAAGTAACAACAAGGGTTTACCGGTTGCAGCCCGGTCCACCGGAATTTGTATTTTTGACTTAATGTATGCAATGCGTATGCCTATCTTAACCATGCAGGGTGATAAAGATGCAAGGAACTACACAATGTGCTACGCAGGTTCTTACCTCTTGTCTTATGTTCACAACATCTAAACCACATATGCAACTAAGAAGTAAGACAACTAACTATTTAAACACCTAACTATCTATCCCCGGGGAGCCAGAAAATGATTATTAATGAGTAATGCATTATCTCCATGTATAATAAACCAAATGACAGATAGCTAATATTTACGTTTACAACACATGAACAAGAAAATATTCTAACAATCAGATAGCTAACTGTTATATGAAACACAGGCATTACTCTGAGTGAATTTTCCACAAAATAAATCAGAAACCATTCAACAAGACATAGGTCACAGAGTTAGAACGATCTCACGATTTATGGACATAAGCTAAAAAATAAAGTAGTTCATATTTCTGCCATCCATCGCATAACATTTGGAAACTTCACAGCTCTTTCTCCAATAGGCAAACTAAAATCTTTATTGCAAAAGGAAGTAGTTCTTCTTACAATAGGTCCTCCAGTATTACTGGGAAAAAGCCCTTTCCTTGTCTATCTTTCCTAGTTTTATACAAACAGCAAAATTGGTTGGGTTTCCCAAAGTGACCTTTGGGCTCCCCAACATCTCAATTTCCTACAACCTTTTACAAATTATTAAATTACAATAAAGCTGATCGGCCCCCTCATGTGGAGGGTCCCGCCTGACTCTCCAAGTATTTCTTCCATGCTGTAGCTTCGCTATCGAGCTCTTCAAACGAGGTGGGATCCAAGAACTGGATATTAATCTCCAACTTTTCCACCTTTTTCTTGATGGCCTCGACCCTGGTTGCGTTTAGTCTCACCTGTTCTTCTAGGAGCTGCACACAAACGGCTGTATGGCCTATTTCAGTCTTCAGGGTTTGTTCATCAATGGCACTGATGCCTTGTACTTTGGCTTCTTCCTCCTGTTGCCTCTTCTGCAAAATTTTTATGAATGAGTCATGATCTGGGAACTCATGTAGCCTTTGCTCAGCTTCTACTTGACACCGATTGTAAATAACTAAGGCTCTCCTGAAAAATTCGGTGCAAAGTCCCTTTGTTTTCTGGACGGTTTTCTTGAAGTCCTCTGTAGTAGTGATAGCGAACTCCATTAAATCATAATCTCACTGAAGGGTTTGTCTATCCTTGTCTGACAGTCCTGCTGGGACTTCCTCACCTTTCTCAACCCTTGCCATCCTGGTGGTCAATACTTCAAGAATGTCTTGTGACCTATCAACAAAGTAAGAAGCAGTCTCCAAGATTTCTTCTAATCGGCTATCAACTTGAAGAATCTGGCATCTTTCTTCTTCTAGAACAGTTTGCAGGTGCAACATTTTAGCTTTCTGGGCCCGGATGTGTTCTTTGATCGGCTGCAAATCAACCTGCTGTTGTTTGGCTGCTTCTAGTTGCTCTTTTAGTTGTTTAACACATGCATTGTTGGACTCATATATAATATTCTGTTGCTCTTCTAGGTCTTCTATTCTCGCCCTCATCTGTTCTTTTTCATTCTTCAAGTCTAGAATTTATTGTTGTGCTTTTTCCAGTGCTTCTTGTGTTGTTTCCTGTGCATGTGCTGCTACCTGGATGGCACAGATTTCGCTCTTTGTAGCCTCCATTTCTCTGAGCACATGATCATATTTCCTTTTCAATTTATTGCCCTCCTCTCTTTCCTTTCTCAAGGTGTCCTTCGGCTGAGAAGAGATCTTTTTGAAGGATTCGATCTCAATCATCATTCTATCTATATTATCCTCTGAAGCATATATTGCTGCAGACCCGGCCCTTATAGTAAACCTGGGATCTACATCTGTCCCTACCATTACAGCTTTATCTAATATCATCTTGTTGGTCATCCCTTCTGCCTCTATCTTTCTCTTAGTTCTCCTCATAATCCTTTTGGTAGCCCTGTCATAGTATACTGTGCTGAAATCAAGGACTTCTTCCCCCTTTTTCTGTGCGAAGGGTACTAATTGAAGCATGGGGGTTGTAGGAGTGATAGTAGTGGGCATTTGAAGAGTTTGCACCCCAGGGATTCCCTCACCCTGCCTCTGCTCTGTCTGTGATTCATGGGCCTATTGTTGTATCAACTCTGTCTTGTCAGCTTCCTGTTTTCGAAGCTCTTTGTCCAGCTTTCTCTGAGCTTCCTCAGTTGCTTGCTTAGCAGCTTCCTCTGCTTCTCTGGTTGTTTCCTTTACTCGTTCAGCTGCATCCTGGGCAACTTTCCTCTTTTCTTCTTCTCCTTTCTGGAGCCATTCTGCAGCCTCCTCTTCTAGCCTCTGGGCCTCTTCTCCTATCCTTTGGGCTGCTTCTTTAGCCTTAGCCTGCTCAGCCTTCTCTTGTTCAAATCCTTTTCCACCCTTGGTGGAGTGATTTGGTTTGAACCTCTTACTGAGTGCTGTCATGTTCGGGGCTCTTCTGAAAACGGATTCATCATTGTCGAAATGATGGGTGTACTCATAAAACACCTTGTGCTTCTTGCAATGCTCAGCCATTCTTTCATGAGTGTCATTTCGTCTGAAAGTCATCTCCCCAAAATGGAACTTCTCTAGTTCCTCTATAAATTCTGGAGCTTGTTTCACATTGGCGAAGCTGCAACTGCCTAACTTAAATGGTAAGTGTGGATAGACAGCTTCTTTTTCTGGAATAAGAAATGACCAACTCCGTCAATAAACACATGTCTAACAGCTTCCTTATGGATTATATAATCTGTTGCATACTTGGGCAGCAGATAAGGTGTCCTTGACCCACCAAACATTCTAAGATACATCCCGTTCTCTGTCAAGAAATAATCACCATAATCCTCTATTACCTGCATAGCTTCTTCAGAAATGCAGTCACATTCCTTTCGGAAGATAAGAGTGTGCAGAGGCATGATAAAATGTTCACAGATTTCTCGATAATAATTATGGTATTGATGAGCCCCCAGTAGCTTGTAGGCTGCATATACGGGTATTCTGTCCCTGTCCCAAACACATTTGAGCCCGGGGAAGGGCTGGTGGCATAGTATGCAGTCAATCAGGATCGAGCTCATATAAAACTCGGATTTTTTCTGTTCTACTCCTCCTTTTGCTGCAGCTATACAAGAAGATAGACTACTAGATACCAGGCTGGACCAGTTGAAGATGGTCCCTTCTGTGGCCACATGGAAAATCAGGGGTATCCATTAGAATTTGAATAATCTGCCATTAGCCCTCCCGAAGATCCTATTCAGCATTAGAGCTATGAATCTGTAAGGGGCTCTAAGGCTGGCTGTGTCATAATCTTCAGTAGCTCTATGTCTATAGAGCTTCCCTGGTAACAGCATTCTCCTCATGGTTTCTATCAAATCCATCCTAAGATTTTCCAACCACTCATTGGACAAGAAAACTTGAGGCTCAGGCAGGTGGTAAGCTAAGGCCACATATCCAGGGCTAAAGGCAGCATAGGCCTGACCTTCAACATTACAGATAAGCATTGAGCCATGGTTTGTGTGTGGCAGGATCCACCTCATCATCTCAGAACATGGAAACATCTCTGGCCTGGTGGCAACCTTCATAATTGCAGATCTTTCTATATTTGCGTAAATGGGTTCTTCCTCCAAGCCCATATCTAGGACTTCCCTATGGGAAATCAACCTGTATATGTCTCCCCACTTATACTCAGGGTCCACCCCCGTGACACACTGGGTATCCTCATATATATACTCAGTTGGTAGGACGGCCTCTATTGTTGTTTCTTCTTCTACCACAGGGGCCTTCTTTTTCTGTCTTCTGGACATTTTAAAATCCTCCTGCAATGTAAAACATCATGATATTGAGCAATTCAAATTTGTGAATATTATGAAGCAGTTTATTCTTTCTCCATTGTCTATATGACTATAATGATATCAGATATAGGCTCTTCAAGTTGAAGGATTTGAACTAGCCATGCAATCTTTTGAGCTGTGCTATTATCTTATATCAATGTGTAAGTAAGAAAGCAACCCTCACATGTATGCACAACCAATCTATACACTAATTATCTGAAACTATCAGCACAAAAACTCAGACTATTTCTGCAATATAACGAGCAATGTCCTAATGCTACGGAATTAAAATTAGAATTATTCATCCCATGGCCTATTATCAAAATTACATGATTTCACAGGATGTCATTTTAAATAAATGATATGCAGTGCAAATGCGTAACTCTCAAATGCAGGGCACATGACTGCAAAAATCCGAATTCAAACATGGCTCTACGGTAAAAGCTTATGTTATTCGCGGGTATGGATTTACATAGTTGCGACTATCAACCGCGGGAAACCAAAACAAATCCTCGCCCAGGGGAACCCCACCAGCGCCATTACTCATGCTTTCCCCAGAACCTTGAATAATAACTGCGGCACGGCCCTAGGGTTTCACGGTGGCTGATAATGGCGAACTGCGCGGCGCGGAGGCTAAGGTTCAAAAAGAATGGACAAACCCACTAGGACAAATGACCATCTAAGCCTTCACTATCAAATCTCCAGAAAAACCCCATCGAAATCGACGGATCTCATCTCACACGGAGCGAACCAGGTGCAGGCGGCATGACGGCCGCCTTCACCTCGCCTTTCTTCACAGTGCTCAGGTCTAGACTGAAATGGCCGAGGCAAAATAAGTTAGGGCTCTAAAAGCAAAGGCACCCTCCTACTAACCACAAAGGGCTATCTAACCGGAAACCCTAAAAGAAGAAAAACGGGCGTAAACCACAAGGGAGACAGCTATGACAAACTCAGCCGCGGGTGAAAACTCGTCGTGCGAGCACAACAGACCTACGGGGACCTAAACACAGTCACCCCCACCAAAGCCAACACTATCTAGGTCAAAACCTGAAAAACACTAGGCAAGGCGGTTACGATCCTACCTAGCAGGGGTTCGAAGCTGATGTGGCAACAATGACGGAGTTTCCAATCGACAGCTGGCGGCAGGTACAGGCACGACGCTCCACCAGACTCGCAAGGTCGACAGCGTTGACAGCTTGGGCGCAACAAAACAACAATAAAAAACCAAAAACACGCCCCCCGTATATATAAAACTCCGCATGTGTGACGGGTCAACTCAATCGGAGTGGACATGAAAGTTATGTCGGGCGATTGAAGCTCAGCCCTCTACGCAACGGCAGACCATCCTTACTACAAAGTCACCCGCAACGCAAAACATAGATCATGCGGTTGAGAACCGTGGTCGGGCGGCGGCAGACGCATTGGTCGGATGACCAAGAGTTCGGCCAACCCCGCAACAGCGGACGCAACGGGGAAGTAAAAACTCTACAGGGATCTGATACACACGGTTCGGCAATATACGAAATCTTCGGAATTCTTACTGATCCGCAACGGCGGCGACGACGGTGTTCATCCCTCTCCGACGTGGCATGAAAACAATGCCCGCAACGGCGGAACGAAATGACCAACCCCCGCAATAGACGGCGCAAAGCGACAACTGAGATCCGAAAAACATCGGCAACGGCGGGGTGGAAAAAACAACTAAGTTCCGGAAGTCACCCGCAACGGCGGGGCGGAAAAGAAAATTAAGAGCTGAAAAACACCCGCAACGGCGGGATAGTCAAAAGAAATACCTTCCGACACAAGAAAACTTTGAAAGATTTTGCAAAGCAAGAAAAAGGAGCTCAAGATGGGATTCCTTAGATCATTTAAATGAAGAGAAACCATGAGTGATATCAACCAAAACTTCTAGAAGACACTTCAAAATCCAAAGGCCAAAATCAAATAGGCTGAAAACAAGAGGAAATCTGACTAATTCAAAGTAAAGGAGGGTCCCAAAATTTTTAGAATTTTGGGAAAATGTTGCAGCTGCAACAGGTCATTTATGCTAGTAGGACATTAAGCAGGATATGTTAGCATATGAACCCACTAGTGTGGCATGCATCCCTTATTTGGGCAAGATTAGCGACCCCCTTCATTAGAAAGATGATATATAGATAAATTTCCCTAGTTAGTGTAAAGGAACATTGTAAAAAAGATAATGTGTTGGAATGTGATATGTGTGATATGAATTTGAATAGAATTTATGCAAGGGAATAATTTCCAAAATAGGGTATGGTATTTCCAAGACATTGGAGCAACACTATTAGGGTTTGAACATGGGACATAAAGGGACTCTAAGGTTTTAGAGACTTTCATGCATGAACTTTTAGTCATAAAATAGACTGAATATTGGTGGAAAGGCATCGAGTGCTTCATCAAAGTATTCTCTGCTTGTATACCACAAGAAGTCATCAACGCATATCAAATATACACAAGAATAATATGTGACAAATAATGTGGGACTACCCTTCAAATACCGCACATCCTGGCGCATTCCTTTCTTGGCTTGTCATGTTCGTTCCACAAATGGTGGAGAAGTCATCAAACAAGTGGAAACATGACAAAGTTTTAAGGGTTGCAAATCCTTTGCAATTGCCAAATTTTGACAAGAAGCATCTACATGCATAAAGGTTTGGCTTGGTGTTGTTGGTTAAGCAAATATGTACTTTATTTGGAGATAGAAAAAAGTTCTTTGGTGTTTCGTAAGGGAAGGTTTGTATGTGTCTCGCTATCTTCCGCCAAATAAGGGAAGACATATGAAACAAACTAGAACTTGAGATAATGAGAAAAAAAGGGTTTTAAAAGATGCATAGATCATACATTGATATGCATGCATTATGATAAAGGCAAACATTTGATCTCCAACACTATTGGTTGATAATAAGCCCTATCTCTTTTCTTTATTTTCTCACTTTGTTAATTTTTCAATATTTAACCTATCACTGGAGGGTCATATATCCTTATCATTGGAGGGTGATAGATCCTTCTTAAACAAGCAAGTATAAAGGAGGATGCAATACAATGGACATATAGAGAGATGAAAAATTGACCCTTGCTTCACATAGGAGTTTCACATTGATTGGAGTGAAACAATATTTAATCTTCTATAATATCCCCCTTAGTCCTATCTTTACTCTTTCTTGTCAATCAAGATGCCTATACCAAATGGAAACTTATGCAAAGTATATAAGATATATCACTTGATCGATAGAAATCGATATTTAATGGAATAAACTTATGTAATGTATGGAAGAGAGATCACTCAATCAATAGAAAATACATATTAAATGAAATGTTGTATATAAGGAAGGGTGCCAGTTAACAAATAATAAATAATTCAATTGAATCATATATAAGGATATAACTCAATCATGAATTTAAATTTCTTGATAAATTGATGACGATCGATTTTTATTGCACAAAGTGCCTTCTTTGTCTTTCAATTCACACCCATAGCCTCTTCGCCTCTCTAGGAAATCCTTAATCCCCTATGTTTGAGTTCATTTAGGTTTGATACCTTAAGCTCACTATAAACTCGTTCTCTTAAAAAACCGTGGATGTAAGAACATAAGAGTTGGTACAATGGTTTAGTTTACACAGATATTGGACCAATATGACTTCAAGTGAGCCTTACATAAGTTTCTCATAGCCAAATCCCTCTAGAATTAATTCAATACTTAGGGATGGCCAAAATTAAAAGGAATTTCCTTGATCTAAAGAAAGAGTAAACTTGACATTTGTCTAATTCATCCACAAAACATAATTCCAACAAGTCAAACTTGTTCAAAATGCAGGAAGTCTACCTGCCATGAGCAGTCGCTAAGAGTCACTTTGTTACCAAGGTCAATAAGAGAAAATGTGATGATGGAAATGTCACATGGTTGAGCATTACACATATAATCTAATCCATACATGGCATCATGGTGCTTATCATGGTCACCATGAAGTGTAGTGCTTCATGCCCAGGGACCATGTGTTCGTTGTAGTGCACGATAATATTTAAGAAAAATCCTCTTCATTTTCAACAATTCTAGTATGAATCCACATATTACAATAAAGTATAAATCCTATGTTTTCCTGAATGCTTGTTAATTATTGGAATAATGAGGAGCCGAAGACCCCTTAGGGTTTCTAGCATGGAGGGTTTGGGGCTACAGGCCTCCTTAGTGGCTCACTAGGTAGCGAGGAGGACCTTTCAGACTCGGTGGCCTGGCTGCAACTGTGTATTTTGCATGTACATTTGAGTTTTCTCCTGTAGCGTTGCTGGATACCTCTCCTCTACCATCCTATGTCCATTTTCTTTCATGGGGACTATTTTTTAACTCTGCCACCCTTACGACTGGAGATTTTGGTGTTTTCTTGTCATCTCCTGCATTACAGTTGGTCACGGATTGGTTTTTGCACTATTCCTGGTGGCGATTTGTATTTACCGTGGATGAACCCTAGTTTCTCGGCAGTTGGCTGATGGTTCCCAGGATTTTGTGGCGGTACTAGTGGAAAGTCTTCAGGTCTTGGTCAACTTTCTACTTTTGGCTTCGACATCACCCTGGGTCCATTACTGTTTAGGTACTCTCCTGTTTTGCTTCCTTTTTAACTTCATGGTTTTTTATTCATTGGGTTGTGGCCTGTTTGTCCCTTTTGGTCCTCTATCGGTTCATGGGTTGTCTTAGGTTTCATGGAGTTCACCCTCTTCCCAAAGGGCTAATACCAACCATTCCAAAAAGTGGGAATTAGGTATTTCATTTTTTACTATTAGGTTTGGTTTTGTGACACTCTCGGTCCTGGTGAAGGGTTTTGTTTCTTGGGGGGTTTGTGCCTCTAGGGTTTTTTACCGCTTTTCTGTGACTGCTTCGTGCCACTCGCAGCTTACTGCTTAGGGTTTGGATTTCTCCATCACATTTCCTGTCTTCTTCTTCTTCCTTTGATGGCCTCATCAAGACTGTCCCCGCCCCCCTGTACTAGGGGCGGTACTTCACACCCCCCACGTATTCAGGCTCGCCATAAGACCAAGATTCTTACCGCTTTGGATTATAAGCGTCGTTTTGTTGTCGGCAAAGATGTTATGCTTGACAAAGTCTCTGAACTTTGTCACCGGGCACTCATTGGATGCTTAGAGTATTTTTTAATGAACAGGGAGGAATGGGTGGCCTGGGCCATGCTTCATTGGAAACCCATCCTTAGTTACATTCCTACTATCAGTATTTTGGCTAACCGATGGTTGTTTTTTGTATTTCTCGAAGACACAGACACCTCGCGTATCCTGAACTTGCTCTAGACCATAGGTAATGGATCCCTCGTTCTCAGCTGGTAGCATACGAATTTTGACCCCATAAAAGAACGAGTTATCAAACAACATCTATGGGTCCTCTTGCCGGCATTGTATTTCCCTCTCTGGTCCAAAGATATCCTTACAGGCATTGCAAATACTATTGGAAGGTTTGTCTCACTAGAGAAATACTTCCATTCTATCTTTGACAAACGCATGGCCAAAGTTCTTGTCGAACTTGACATCACTCGTGGAATCTTACCTGAAATTGAGCTTGAATGCAACAGTGTGGTCATTACCCAAAAACTTGATTATTTGAATATGCCCTTCCGCTGTAGTTATTGTCATGAGACAGGACATTTGAGGAACTCCTGTATTTCTTTAATTCAGGGTATCCCCCTGTGTGTAGGCTTCTCTGACTCTGATTTATCTCAGGATACCTTGCAGACCCCTTCACTTCAGCGCTCATCCTTACTTGGTAATCAATCGGAGACCGCCCCTACTCTCGATTCCTTCGGTACTCCTTCTTCGGTCGGCCCTTATGACTCCTCCTCACCTACCTCCTTTGGGGACCTTACTAAAGGCGAACTACAATTCATCAATGATGTGGAGACACTAGCCCTCTCGTCTGCTCGAACTCGTCCAGACTCAACTACTATACCTCCTTCTGACCCTCCTACTCTTTTTGATACCTCTCTCCTTCCTGTAGATGTCTCTCCTCCCCCCTATACATTGGAGAAATTCCCACCCCTTCCACTTACTTCTCCTCCTCCCTCTTTCAAGATCCCCTAGTAGTCCTTTAACTACACCCTCCTTTGCTGATCCTACCCTTCTTAAAACCTTGGACATATTCACTGATAAATCCCCCATCTCACCTTCATCTTTTCCTGTTAACTCAATTAGATTCGAGAATGTAACTATTCAGAAGTCTAGGAAATGAAATAAAACTTCTTCTCAGCCTCCTTCTAGTCTTTATACCCCACTTTCAGCTCATATCAAAGTGGTAGCTAGAGCACACTCTCCCTCCCAGGAACTTAGAGCAAAGTCACCTGTCTTTCAGGTTGACCCATGAAGATTGTCTCCATGAACATACGTGGGTATGGGGGGCTTACCAAACAAAAAGCCCTCAAAGAGTTATTCAATTCACTTAATCCTGACATTATCCTATTACAAGAGATGATGTGTGACCATTTTTCTGCCCTTCGTTTGTTTGCCAAAATTAAGCCTAGATGGTAATATTATGCTATCGATGCACATGGTCTCTTTGGGGGTATCCTTTTGGCATGGAATCCTCATTTGATTCGGTGCAAATATTATCCCTCCTTTGCTGGCATTTTTCTATTTGCTAGTTTCAAAGGTCTTGATTCTGTCTTTTCCATTGTTAACTGCTACAGACCCTATGCAAACATAACTTCTTTTTAGGACTCTACTGCCTCTGGGGGTATCTTCAATTTCCCCAATCTCATACTGGTTGGTGACTTAAACTTTATGCTCTCTGATCTTGAGATTTGGGGTGACCGTGCTAGATTGGATCATCTCGCACTATACTTTGCTCAGTTATTGGATTCTATGAATATGGTGGATCTTGCACCCACCACTATTAGCCCCACTTGGAGAAATGGTAGAGCAAGTCCTGAGGGTGTTAGCAAAAGACTAGATAGATTCCTAGCATCCTTTCATCTTATTCCTCTCCTTGGTAGCTATCACTCTTGGATTCAACCCTCTGAAATCTCGGATCACTATCCGGTGTGCCTCGAATGGAATTTCTGTTTGAAGTGTCACCTTTATCCTTTTAAATTCAATTGAGCTTGGCTCCTTGAAGCTGACTTTGATGCTCTTGTTACTACCTCGTGGAAGGCACATATTCCCATTGTTGGACCCATGTTTGACATTAGCTTTAAGCTGCAGAGACTCAAGAATACTGTTAAGACCTAGGAAAAATAGAAGACCACTTTGAGAGTGAAGGAGATCTCTGAGATTGACTTAGCCATTCATACACTCCTCTCTTCCCACCACTCTAGTATTCTCTCGGATGAGGACTCTAATTCACTTATACTTTTGAAAGCTAGGAAGGACTCCCTATTGGCTCACCAGATCCTTACCTGGAAGCTCAAAAGCAGATTGGACTGGATTCAGGAGGGCGATGCCAACACCAAATTCTTCCACTCCTTTGCCTCTGCCAGAATAAATTCTAAGTCGATATGGGCACTCAATAACCAGAGAGGGGAACCTATTGAGGATGACACCAAGCTAAAGGATCTAGGTGTCCAACATTTCTCAAAACTTTTCTCTGATGATGGTAAAACTAATATAGAGGCACAACTTAATGTCGTCAGACTTTTTCCCTTCTATGTTCAGGAGGAGAACCAAGATCTCTTTTTGTCTGCTTTTACTCTTCAAGAAGTTGAAGATGTACTCAAAGGATTCAAAAAGATAAAAGTCCCAGACCAGATGGATGGTCGATCAAATTTTACCTCCACTTCTTTGATCTTGTTGGGTTGGACATTTTGAAAGCAATTGAACACTCTAGGTTAGATGGTAGGGTCATAGGAGCCATAAACACTACCTTTATTACTCTCATACCTAAGTGTGACAAGACAACTACTCTTGCTGAGTACAGATCCATCTCCTTGTGCAATCTGATTTATAAAACTATCTCCAAGTTGGCAGCTATCAGACTTAAAGTGGTACTTGACAAGGCTATTTCTAAGCATCAGTTTGGGTTCCTTCATAATAGACAAATTATAGAACCTGTAGGCATTGTTCAAGAAGCTCTACATACTATCAAGGTTGAAAAACAGGAAGTGATGGTATTGAAACTTGATCTGGTGAAGGCCTTTGACAGGGTCAATTGGGCTTTCTTGAGATTGGTTCTTTTATAGATTGGGATACCTAGCACCTTTGTGAATTGGATTATGGGATGTGTGGAGTCAACAAATTTTGTTGTTCTTATTAATGGGACCCCATCTAAATTCTTTCAAGTTTCGAGAGGTATTAGACAGGGATGCCCCCTTTCTCCCCTACTCTTTATACTGATCATAGAAAGTCTGAGTTTATTGATTTCAAATGCACTTGACAGGGGGGATATATTTGGTATCAAAGTAGAACCAAGTCTATATCTCCCTCATCTAATTTTTGTAGATGATGCTATTCTGTTTGGCATGGGTACAGTGGAAGAGTGGCAGCGCTATAAGAAAATTATGGATACATTTTGCTCTGCTACTGGAATGGAAATCAATGTGGCCAAATCATCTTTCCTACTCAATGACATTGATGAGTCTGTTAGACATTAAATTTACAACTTCATGCCCTTTGAAATGGAGCCCCCTCACTTCTGGTTTCAAGTACTTTGGATACTACCTCAAACCCCTGGGTTAATTTATCAAGGATTGGAGATGGTTCATACAGAAGTTTGAAAAAAAGCTGAGTAATTGGACATACAAATTATTGTCTCTAGGTGGACAATTGGTACTTGTCAAGTCTGCACTGATGAGTCTTGCTGTGTATTGGCTCTCACTAGAACCCATGCCCAACACCATATTAACCTATATCAGGAGACACATCTTCAATTTTTTATGGGGGGATTCGTCTGGGAATCATAAATACCATCTAGTAGACCAGCTTACCATTTCCAAGCCATATGATCTTGGTGGCTGGAAAATTAAAAATCTTGACTGGTTTAGTTTGGCCTTATGCACTAAAAGTCTTTGGCTTGTTCTTAACGGAGATGGACTTTGGTCTAAGATCATTAAGCACAAATATCTTAAAAATTTACTTGTTAATGTTTGGATCCGCCAACAATCCTTCACAGTTCAGGGTACCTCTCATATGTGGAACGGTTTTATCAGAGCTATCTCTTGGATTACTAGATGCCTGGGGTGGAAGACTGGCAATGGCAAGAATATTAAATTTGGTATTGATCCTATAGCTGGTCTCACATCTGATTATATATTACCGGAGGATCTCAGACTATATTTGGAAGATTATGGCATTCTTTATCTATTAGATGCCCTTAATAGGGGGGTTGCTACTACATCAACAAAATATTGGCTCACTGCAGAGGAGCTTGAACTAGGGGGTCATTGGAAGGTACCCTGGACTCAGTACATAAAAGGACTTCATCATGGAGGAGTCCACATCAACAATTTACCTGATACTCTGGTTTGGATGTATAACAAGTTGACGGGATCGGTCAAAGCCAACTTAATGTATGAGCTGATTGCGAATAACTCTGTCACCAGTAGACCAGCTGATACCTTTATCAGGATTTGGAAATTTCGCATCCCACTAAAGATTATTTGCTTTAGCTGGATTTGTCTATCAAATAGGGTCCATACATGGGACAACCTCATTAAAAAAGGTTGGATTGGACCGAATTGGTGCTGCCTGTGCAGAACAGATTCTGAATCAGTTGATCATTTATTTCATGATTGCAGCTTTACCAGACTGGTAACAACTCACATTAGATCCTCTCTCGACATTCCATTTTTTTGGAAGGAGACTAACTACATACTCAATGTTTCTTCCTCGATCATCAAAGGAAATAATCTTATTTATCTTCCTCCTCTTTTGACTTGGCAAATTTGGCTGGCAAGAAACAAATGTATATTTGAAGACAAAAAGCCTGATTTGCACTTTGTTGTACACACTATTAGGGAACAACTTCAGCTCTATCTTGTTTTGTCTCAGCAGAAAATTAAAAGGAGAAATATTGGACTGGCTCCTATTTATGATTTTCCGGCTGGCTTCTTTGATGGGGCTTCAACCAATCAAACAGGAGGTATAGGCGTTCATCTTTTGATCAGTCAGGACCACTACTTCTGCTTCAAATTGGGTGTTGGTCTAAGTACAAACACCAAATCTGAACTACTTGCTTTATGGACTCTCCTATATTGTGCTAAATCCATGGTCCTACCCACTCTGCACATTCATGGAGACTCCACTGTCATGGTTCAATAGAATATCAGCACTATCTTTACTTGCACTTGATGGCTGGTGTCAATGTATCCGTGATCTGGAACCTTACTTCATCCAACTAGAAGCAGTTCACATATTCAAAGAACACAATACTAAGATTAATAGCTTATCCAAAGAAGCATTAACCTTGGCCTCAAGCCATTTTTAGTTTACTGAATTCACTGATGGTGATTGTACTGATCAAGGCACTTTCCAGCTTTTCTAGCCCTTAGCACTTGAGTCCTTTATGTGCTGATGTTATCGACATCCTTTGGATGATTGAGGTGGATGATCCCCTCATATTACTGATCTCTCTCGAGTATTGCTTCTTTGGATTAGCTACTTCAGTATTAGTCTTGAATTCTTTGTCTGGTGAAGGTTAGTGATGTGGATGTAGTCAAGATTTCGAGATTATAGGTGATACCTTTGAAGGTTTGTCCAGTAATCCTGCGAAGTTGTTCTACTGTTTTCTGTTTGATGATGATGAACATAGCTGTATCTATGCCATGTGCACAACAATAGCTAAAGTTGTAACAAAGTTACCTTTGATTTCAATGAAATAACAAGGAATTGATATTTTTCCCTGGAAAAAAATCTTATGTTTTCTTCACGAAGATGGAGCTAAATACCGTCTAGATGTGATGACATCAATGTTTCAATGGCAACGTGATGACATCAATGTTTCATCAACAATCGTAAGAGCTCAAAAGGTCTTCTAACAATATCAACGATCATGGCGCAAAAACGGTCTCATCTAAACATGTAAAATCCATAGTGGAGAAACGTCTTATGACATAATGAATGAGAGATCAACGTTTTTATATAAAAGAATAAACTTAGATTTACTCATTTCGTTCTTATCATTAGAGTTTCTAAAAGACAAATTTCTTAGAAATCTAATGTCAAACATTAAAATGATGATGTTTTTTTCTAAAATTATAGGAATATGTAAAATTTTAAAGAGAAAATATGTTATTTTAAGGTTTATGATATAATTTGTAAAATGTACAAACATTAATTAACATAAAGCATATTGTTTAAACGTGTAGATGAGCATTTGTAAGATCAATGATATGTAGATATTGTAACAAAGCTATCCAATATTATAGCAAACTTTTTATGTATTTCCCATTCATCAAGAAATTTAATTAATTTTTAATGATTAATTTAATCAATTTTTTTATTGATTAATTTAAAAGTAACAAAAATTTTAAAACAATTTTTTAATATACATAAATTTTAATTCAAATAATAATAAAATAATTTAATATTATTACTTATTTTTATATAAAATATTCTTATTATACTTGCTTAAGGTATAAGATAGGTATAGAGCTATCTTTAATCAAACAATAGTTTTGACATTAATTAATTTATATACTTGAAGTTTTACATAAATTTTATATATTAAATTAATATTTTAAAAATAAAATTATATATATATATATATATTTTTAAATTTACTTTTTTTATTTTATGACTGGTTCATTTTAATAATTTAACTAATTTTTTTTAGTGTGCAAATGATATTGTTGATGATGATGATGATGGTTAACGTCCCTGAGACCAAAATTTGGTCTATCGGACCCTGAAGAAGAAAATTAATTAGTTTGTTTTAAAGTGTTATTTCTATGCTCAAAGAGCTTGGAGAGAAGTGTTCCGAGCTTACTATAATTTTGACAAGCTAAAAGGCTAGGAATGTCGGAATTGCAACAAAGATTATGAAACTGGGATCTAATGTGGGTGTATGCAGGGCACTCTAAGAGGAAGTGATTTTCATCTTCAATGTTCTTACTCTCACAAAGGTGGCAGATCCTTTCTACCCAAGGAGTTTTAGGGACTGTCCAACGACCAGTTTCGCTGTGGAGCTCATGCGAGTTCGTTCTTATCTTAGCTATATTAATTCTTTTCTTAGGACTGATTAAAACAGAGAGATAGTTTTAATCTTCAAGAGTAGGGTTGATGAACTCCTTATAATATCTTAATTTTCTTTTGGCCTCTAAATCTTTCTCACACCACAATTTTTCTTTAAACTTAGAAGCAATAATATTTTTAATGTTATTAATATTTTGCAATGCAACACTTTCATCGATCTTCCAATGATTTAACCAAGACCTGTTATCTTTATACCACCCACGCTTGAGCCTTAGGTGATTTTGGCTGGAGTTTAAAGCTAACTTAGGGAGTCTATGGTCTCCCATGTTATTGATTTTGTTCTTGTACAACAGGAGTCTAGCCATGGTGAGGCTCTCGATGGGGGAAAGACCCACTTCTATAAGGAGAATAGGATAGGGTGTATTGTTTTTATTTTGAGGTTGTAAGTTATAAAACGCTTCTGGATTTGCTCGATCTTTCTCCAAGATTCTCTAGAGATGCTGCAACCCCAAACCTCACACCCATACAAGATAACAGGAGTGACTAGAGTTTCAAAGAGGAGCTTCTTTTTATCCCACATCACGAGGTTTGCATCTTTACAGTTATTTTCAAGACCAAAGTAAGCTTTCCACCCTGCGTTAATCCTTTTCTCAATGCTATAGTTCCAGTTGAGCTTGTGATGAATATCAATTCCTAAGTACTTGTAAGAAAACACTTCCTCCAAGTTGCTATTGTCATACACAAAATTAGCATATGTGTCCTTCTTGAATTTGATAATCATAACTTTTGTTTTGTCAGTGTTAACAGTCATACCCATTGTAGAGCAGAAATCTTTAAGAAGACGAAGTTGTTTATCAAGGTCAGAAGAACACCTTTCCAGAAGGACAATATCGTCAGCATAAAGAAGAAGGATGATGACTATTCCAGCTAAGATCGTACCAGCACAGCCTGCTTCTTCTAAACAACCCTCTAACTTATCAATGTAAATGCCGAAAAGGGTAGGGGAGAGGGGGCAACCTTGTTTAACTCCGATATTACAGTTAATATCTTTCGACCACCCCTCATTGCTTTTAAAATTGGCAATTACATTCTCATAGAGCCTTATCGCAATAGCTCTTAGCTCGAAAGGAACCTTAAGCTCTTCTAACCTATTCCAAAGGTTATTTCTAGGCACCGTATCGAAAGCCTTTCTAAAGTCCACAAAGCAGCAAAAGAGATCGGATTTGTCATTGCGGCACTCCTCCATAATGATCCTAAGCGTAATAAGGTGGTCCGTTGTTGAGTGATGCCTTCTAAAACCTGCTTGACCTTTAGCCCGCTTACCTTCACTTTCAAGCCAAATGCTGATCTTTTTTTCCAAAATAATACCATATAACTTGGCTAAGAGGGGGCTAATCATAATTGTCTGATAATTTGAGGGGTTATTTGTATCCCCGCTTTTAAAAATAGGGATAATGAGGCTCTGAGTCCAAGGCTTAGGGAACCCTTGCTTGACTGCTTGAT